>BLSH010245884.1:470491-486849 GCA_018402905.1 Glandirana rugosa | reverse complement strand
CCGCCGGCTACCCGCAATGCACCCCCCCCCCCGGAGTGAAAGAACGGAGGTCCGTGTAAGTAAACACGGATCTCCGTTCTGTTAGAGGGGGAAGGGAGTGATCACAGCTTTCCTCTATATGGAAGCTGTGATCACTCCTCTCCCCCTGCCAGTCAAACACTAAGACAGTTAGAACACGCCCAGGGAACACAGTTAACCCTTAGAGCGCCCCCCCCCCCAGGTTAACCCCTTCACTGCCAATGGCATTTACACAGTAATCAATGCATTTTTATAGCACTGATCGCTGTATAAATGCCAATGGTCCCAAAAAAGTGTCAAATGGTCCGACATGTCCGTTGCAATATTGCAGTACCACTAAAAATCGCAGATCGCCGCCATTACTAGTAAAAAATAAAAAAAAAAAACCAGAAATTAATCATCCATAAACGCGGCAACTTTTGCGCAAACCAAACGCCGATTGCTATTTTTTTTTATCACAGATATGAGGAAGAATATAAATCGGCCAAAACCGATGAAAAACATTTTTATCTATTCTAATTTTTTTTTATATATATTTTTGGATTTGGATTTTAGCAAAAAGTAAGAAATTTGGGTTTTTTTGCAAAATTGTCGCTCTTCTTTTGTTTATAGCGGCGATAAGAAATGACGCAGCAGTGATCAAATACCACCAAAAAAAAAGCTCTATTTGTGGGAAAAAAAGGACGCAAATTTCGTTTGGGTACAACGTCACACGACAGGGCAATTGTCAGTTAAAGCGACACAGTGCCGACTCGCAAAAAGGGCTCTGGTCAGGAAGGGGGCAAATCCTTCCGGGCCTGAAGTGGTTAAGGGAGATATATTCTTACAAAGCAAATGCACCTTTGCACACTGATACTGACTAGTATTCCAGTATGTCCCTTCTCCCTCAGTTTCTGTCCCTCATCCAGGGCAAAAAACATACTCCTTAACAGCCTATGATATCATCGGTTGTTGGGCCACCAGCGGCTGGCCAGCATGGTGCCCAAAGTTGTAATGCTACACAATAAAAACATGTGGCTTGGTGGATAAAAAGGCTTCATCCACCTGTCAGCTTGTTGAAATTTTTTTAGGCATTTTGCTAAGGCACCCTGGTTGAAAATTGCAGCCATGTATGACAGCAAACAAGGAGACATTTCTCCATAGTAAGGAAAATCCTCTCTGTCAATGAACAGATATGCTCATCATGAGCATTTCCTTTCTTTTTCTGTGACAGCTACTTTGGATTTTTCCCCCATTTTCAGTCCTGCGACAGTAGTAACCCCCCAATTTATATGTTCTTCAGATATGCAAAAATATACTACAGTTTATTCTTTCAACTTACAGCTTCATAGAATGAGACGAATCATAAAAATCTACCAATGCATTTACGGTTTGAGGATTTCCACAAAATTGTTTATTACCAGTTTTAAAACTACTACTGCTTTATAACTGCTAATGATCCTCCATCCAGCAAAAGTAATCAACATCCATTCTTTTTATTTCCCACTTTCAACAAGAAATCAGCAATTACTACCAAGTCAATAAGAGATCAGACAGAAAGCATACTGAGAATACAACACTGTATTTCCCTCAAACTTAGTCACAGCTAATTTGTTGAATCAGTCAGGTTATTTCTGAACCCCTTGTAGAATCCATAATCACGTGGGTGGTCAACCCAGGACAACTAATAGTGGGAATGTCTGAGCATTTACAAAACATCTCAGCCAGTAATGCAAGCACCGTAAATGACAACTGAGGAATGAGCACACTGACAGATCTCTCTTTCTGGAAGTTACAATGAGAGAGACAGCAATTTACTACCTCACTGCCACATAAAAAGTCAGAAAGCATAGAAGAAAAATTATAAAGAAGCAAAAATCAGAAAATAAAAGGTTGCATAAAGAAAGAGAATCTAAAATTAGGAATCATAGATCAAAACTGGTATACATTTACCAAAATCAAAATCACTACTGCAATTCAGAAAACTCAAGTAAAAATGAAAAGAACCATGCCATAAAATCAAATTATGTGCAGCAGCACAGTATATAAGTACAGGGCTTGACAAATGTGCTTAGAATCCAGAAGCTAAAAAGTTAGGAGCCAGTTTATTTAAATCAGTTGTCCAGCACACAGAACTGCAAGTCCGGGTCATCCGGCAAGAAGATTTGCTCACACCTGGTGCCAACCGAAAAAAAAGACAGAAAAAGTAAAAAAAAAAAAAAAAAAAAAGTGGAACGGATAGGCTACGCTGATGGGCACTGACAGTCAACACTGATAAGCTGCACCGATAAGGTGGCACTGATGAGGCTGCAATGATTAGGTGGCACTTATAGGCACTCACTGATGGGCGCTGATCAGGCTGTGCTGATGGGGTAGCACTGACAAGCACTCATTGGCAGTAAGGAAAGGGCAACCGATCAAACCCAGCTGTCAACCTGGGAAGATGATGTCGGAGGTGGACAGGCAGTGAGAGCAAGCCGCGCTCATCAAAGCACCATCCAGAGGGCTCGCAGATAGGAGTATGTATTCCGCTCCAGCAGGCCGCAAAGCCGCTGCCTCAATTATCGGCCAGCCCAACGCTTGTACGCACACCCACGGGTGGGCCGACATGGGAGGATCCCAACCACTGCTGGCGGTGTAACTCAGGCACCAGGACGCAATTTCCAGTCATCATTGTGACCTGGCGCCTGGGTTTTGTCGAGCCCCGATTTAACATACTATGCCTTGAAAAATGATTCATACCCCTTGAAATGTTCCGTATTTCATATTAATTAAATGTTACAGCCAAAATGTAAAAGTATTTTACCATTTTATTGGGATTTTATGTGATAGACAAACACAAAGTGGCACAGGTGGACTTCTGAATTGGTTCCACTAGATTTTAGTTAGGGGATATCAGAGTAAAGGGAACCGAATACAAATGTACGCCACACTTTTCAGATATTTGTAAAAAAAAAATTGAAAACCATTTTTCATCACATAAAATCCCTATAAAATACATTTACATGTTTGGCTGTAACATGACAAAATGTGGAAGATTTCTAGGGGTGTGAATACATTTTCAAGGCACTGTACATGCAGTATATGGTACATAATCAGATCAATGATCCATGAAGCAGAGAAAAAAGCAAAAGACCCAAAAACCACTGCTGCACAAAAGTTTTCTTCTTTCTATAAGAAAAAAAAAATATATTCTTACCATAAGATTTATACAGCAAAAACAGTTTGTACAACACTATAAAAACGTGATATATATATATATATATAGAATTTCTTCATTAATTTAGGCCAAAATGTATTCCGCTACATATTTTTGATTGTAAAAAATTCCCAATAAGCGTACCGTATATACTCGAGTATAAGCCGACCCGAATATAAGCCGAGGCACCTAATTTTACCACAAAAAACTGGGAAAAGTTATTGACCTGAGTATAAGCCTAGGGTGGCAAATGCAGCAGCCAGAACACAGGAATTGTAGCCAGAACCCAGGGACAGGGAGCCAGGACACAGGTATTGTAGCCAGGACACAGGTATTGTAGCCAGGACACAGGGATTTTTAGCCAGGACACAGGGATTTTTAGCCAGGACACAGGGATTTTTAGCCAGGACACAGGGATTTTTAGCCAGGACACAGGGATTTTTAGCCAGGACACAGACTGTAGCCAGGACACAGGGATTTTATACAGGACACAGAGACTGTAGCCAGAACACAGGTATTGTAGCCAGGACACAGGGATTTTAGCCAGGACACAGACTGTAGCCAGAACACATAAGTGTGACACATTGGAATGCAAAGAATGCAGAGAGAGAGCTGCAGCTCTTCACGGAGATCAGGAGGTAGGCGGGACTGAACAGCTAACATCAGCTTGTCCCGCCCACCTCCCGACATCAAGCTGAGAATCTGACACCTCTCTCAGCATTCTCTGCATTCCAATGTGTTTAATAACACTTACACAGCACAGAACGGCTCATAGAAGCAGCACGGCTCTGTTTAATGTGAATCTACTCATCACCCACAGACACTGACTCGAGTATAAGCCGAGGGGGGTCTTTTTCAGCACAAAAAATGTGCTGAAAAACTCGGCTTATACTCGAGAGTATACGGTATATAATTGGTTTGTGTGAAAGTTATAACGTCTACAAGCTATACTGGAATATTTTTTTCAATGCTAGTAATAGCGGCAATCAGCGACATAGTGGGACTGTGATAGTGCAGCGGCCAATCCATCACCAACTGACACTGAAGGGGAACTGGCGAACATCTCCAGTGAAACTAATACAGTAATCAGTGCTAATAATATACACTGACACTGTACTAACGACACTGGCTGGGAAAGTGTTAAAATCTAGGGGCAGTCAAAGGGTTAACTGTGTGCCCAACAATGTGTAAAGTGTTTACTGTGTGCGGATTTTACTAAGGGATGTATTGTTTTTTTTATTCCTTGCTTTGCAGAGAAACAAAAACCGGCACATCTCTACGGTCAGGAATCATTGGCCAGGACCTGCTGATCAGCTTGTGCTGTAACAAATCACAGCACAGCCGGGGCGGCCCCTCCAGAAGAGCTGGATCACGCATTAGATATGTGATTCAGCACAGCCATCCTGCAGCAGTATATCTTCGTGGGGTGGTTTGCAATGGGTTAAAGTGATGCTAGCCCAGCATTTCACGTTCCTGATGTGTGTCTGTAGTACCATGTAATGTATCCCATTATCTCTGCATTGCTTTCTTTGTGAGAAATACCTGCAGAGCATGCCAGTCCCCCTACTATCCTACTGCAAACTAATCACACTAGGAATGAGAGCACATCGGTCCCAGCGTAGTCAGTTTTCTGGCTGTGCTGGGAGCATAGCCTGCCTGTCCTCCAAAAGTCATACTTGTGCTAGTATGCCACCCTTGCACAACCAATCATCTGTCTCTTGCGGACACACCACCGAGTATAGGGGCAGAAAGGATGGGCAAAATTGGCACTTGACAAGTAACTGTCACAGGTACAGCTGTTCATAACCACTCCTGCAGAACGGATATTGCCGCTGCAGGGATATCTGTGGGCAGAGGACTTCAGATCTCAGCCTGACACAACAGACATAAGGCACACTTCAGTCATAGTAAGTACCCTCATTCCTCGTGTTATTTTGAAAAAAATCAACAAACTTTAGCTTTAAAAGCTGACTCGACCTTTTGCAACATGTTACGTCCATATTTAGGGTGTAACATGTAGATAAGCACTCCTCAGCATGGAGCTGAAGGAAGAACCCACAGATGCCTGGCATTGCACTTGCAATGCTTTGCTGCTTCCTGTGAAAAAAAATAATAAAATGTACATTTTTTGTTCCTGCAAAAATATGTGCATGTGTTTTTTTTTTCCTTTACATTTTAAAGCTCAACTTCGGTTCAATTTTTTTTTTTTTTTTTTTTTTATATTTTGGATAACACAGAGAAGGGTTGAGGCCTCTCACAGGTTTTTACTGCCATCTGTTACCTTAACTTGGAGATTCTCTCTCACATCCTGTCTGAAAAGGAAGCAGTGAAAAAAAATCTCCAGTAAATGCATAATGAAAAGTGTGTCCAGTTTAAAACTTCTGACAATTTTTGTATTGCGGTCTGTGTCCTCCTGCCCTGTTAACAGCTCCCTTATTTCTAGTACAGGTGTTGCAGGGATAGAAAGTAAAGACAAATCTCCCAAAAGCATCACAGGCAGAAGTACTCAACTATTACTCACATTTAAAAAAAAAAAAAAAAAACCTCTGGAGTTAAACTTTTAACAACTCCACCACATTAAATGGAGAGGCTATCCTTTCACCAGTGAATATTCTAGTATATAGGCATGGACATCCAGCTGATCATACAAACAGGACGAGGACAACTATGCGGATTAGTTTGAGGAGGAGCGGGCTCCCTCCAGGCTTACCTGCCTTCTATCTATCCATTATTATACACGTGCTTCCACATGGAGTCTCTCAAAAATGTATAGAGTTAGGAATGCATAGAATACTGGAATGTCATGACATGGGCCTGCAGCTTACGTATGTATTTGCAATAGTGTGCAAACGAAACACGTTTTTAATGCAAACTGTTGCAGGCTGGTTAGTGAGTTGAGCTGGGAATTTTCTTTGGTTTTGTTTGACAGATTATTTTAAACCCTAAAAACACCAAACCAAACAAAATGTTTAGTTATGGGTGATAATTTTGGTGAATACAAAATACATTTTAAATATATAAAAAGCACTCAAGTGCTTCAAACAGAAAAGCACCAACATAAGAAAGGAGCAATAACATATTGTCACAATTAAAAACAAAGCGTTCAAATACATTAGAGTATATATATTCTTGTATGTATTCCTAATTCAAATTAGTACCATCTTTGCCGTGAGGTTGTATGATGAAACGCGTAGGACAGAGCAACGAACGTCATCCCATGCAAAGGGATTGCTCTTACACAGGAGGATAGATCTATCAGAGTGCTGGGATACAACACAGACCATTAAAAGTGTTACTAAACCTACAACAGTATAATCAGTCTGTATATGCAGCATAGCATGCTTGTTACACTCACTGTGGAACCTAAGGGGTTAATCCTCAGCATTGTGTAAAAAGGCTGTTTTGTCCTGTATGCCATAGATCCTTCCCTCCTGCACTGTCTATCTGCGAAAGAGCAGCTAACACAGACAGGGTATGCCCACCTGCACATGCTAAGTTGTGTCTTATTCTGGAGAGAACTGTTCTCGGAGCTAGCCAGGTCACATGATATTGACATCACACATGTGGGCGTGTATACAGGCTGTAGTGGAAATCTCTCACCTGAACTCTCAGCATGAAGAAACTGCAGTCTATAGTGTAAATGTGGTATACAGATCCTCCAAAAAAGGTATACAGTGGCAGTATTTTAATGTAAAAAAGAAGATTTATAAGCTGTGGGCACTGGAGGGGGGGGCAGATGAACTATTCATAATACTGGGTTTAGTAACACTTTAGGAGTGTGAATTGTTTTTATGCATTAGGAGTTTTAAATGAAGGATTTTATGCTATGTTGGGTATTTTCTTTTTGTCTTTCCCTGTGGCAGGTTTGAATGTAAACACTGGGGAACTTCCTGAGCAATAGTGATAACAAGATCTTAAAGGAACAGGAACCCTCTCTTGGGGGAAAAAAGACCCACTATTTGACCTCTCAGCAAAAAAGTGGGTCAAACGATCTGGTGAGTTCTCGCTAGTGTGGAAGTGGTGACACCTGGAAGGAAGCACTGGTGGCGACAAGGAACACTGTGTTGTGGAGCACTTTATGTATAAAGTTGACAACGGGCTTGATAAAACTGGAGAGCACCAAGCACTTTAATCACTGAATGAACTGCAGCACAAATTATTTATTGGATGCACGGGACACTTTGGTTGCTGAATGATTTAACTGAAGCACTGGACACTTGTTTCATAAGCTTTGTTTATGGATAGCACTTTGGATATGAATTGATATTTTATTTCTGAATTATTCATTTTTTGGCATACAATTGTAAAAGTACAAAATACAGTACATAACACGCAAAACGCAATTCACAGTTCACCAAGGAACCACCAACAAACTGGCTGTGCTCCACCACAAAATATGCTAGATGGTGAGACCTTGATAGGCACCAAATATTAACATATACCAGAGAGGGACCCATACCTTCAACAACCCCAGTTTCTAATGCACACAGTACCAACAAGAACCCAAGGAGAAATTAGGTCACTGAAGAGCAAATGAAGATACCGGTACTGTTTACCATCATTTTAATACACTGAATTTAACAGAACCTTCCAAGAACCTAAAAAAACAATACAAGCTATATTTCAAGAATTTGATTGTCATGGTCAAAAACTGCATTAGCTTTTATAAATGGCATGTGTAGTTAATTTGCTACAGTTTCAACCAATTTTCTTCAAAACGATGACAAAGATACCAACAGATATTAGATGTGCTTCTGACAGAAAATAGTCAAACCAATGCCTTAGATCTATGAACAGCTACACTGCACAAAATAGGCTAACAAGTCTACTGTAAAAAATTTTCCCCAATAATATTTTGCCTTAAATTGGTTATAAAGCCTAAACATGTTTTAGCTAAACACATTCCTTGCATTTTGTAAAGCTTCGTTTTTTATGTTTTTATGTTTTAAATAACAAACATGTTATACTTACCTCCCCTGCACAAGGGTTTTGCACAGAGTGGCCCCAATCCTCCTCTTCTGGGGTCCCTCCCCGGCGCTCCTGGCTTTTCCGCATTGAGTGCCCCCACGGGGAAGCGCTTCCCTGGTGACACTCGTATGGGCGTGCTTCAGAGTCCTGCTGCTGCGTCCATTGACAGACAAGTCTCAGCCCCGCCCCCGCATCATTGGATTTGATTGACAGCAGTGTAAGCCAATGGCTGGCTGCTATCAATCTATCCAATCAGGACCAGAGACACCAACTGGAGCAGGTGTGTTCGTCTCGGTGCTGGAAAGACCGGCTTCAGGTAAGTAAAAAGGGGGGCTCTGGAGGGCTGCTGGACTAAAAGTATTAAAGTGAAAAACCTCAAGGGTTTACAACCGCTTTAAGGTAAAAAATGATTAGCTATCAGCATCCCCCCTCAACCCCCTTTTAACTTACCTGAGCCCTCATTCCATCTAGTGCTGTGCACGTCAGCAGCTCTTCTCTCCTCTCACTTCTGGGTCTTGCTGGCTTTGCTGGGGCTGTCAAATAAAGCCAGTGATGAGGGAGGGGGGGGGGTGGAGTTCCGCTGTTTGTGTCAATAGGCGCAACAGCGGGGCTCAGGAGCGAGCGCACACACAAGTGTGGGGCCCATGGGGGCACTGGACAGAGAGGAGGGGCCAGGAGCACTAGCGGGGGACATGAGAAGAGGAGGTTCAGGGCAGCCCTGTGCAATTCCTTTGCACAGACCAGGTGAGTATATAAAAATAAATTTTACCTTTACAATTGCTTTAAATACTAAACCCTCAACTTTTATAACAAACATCTGTATAGGTTATATTAACAGGAGAATGAACAATTCTGCTCTACACCGCTCAGAAACAATTAGGGCCTTTTCACACAGGCGTGCTGTCTGAATCCGTCTGTCAGTTTTTCCAGACAGATCCAGACTGAATCACAATGCAAAAATGGATGTAAATTGAGCTGAACTGAAGATAGATGTGCAAACTGATATAAACGGATGTAATCTGAATGATAATTTTTAATCAGTTTTCTATTTGCAAAAAATGTGACTGAACTGATGACACCTGTGTGAAATGACCTGTGTGAAAAAAAACATTTTGTGTTTTAAGGTTCCTTTTCACTGCAAGTACAAATCTCTAGCACAAGCAGCTTGGACCTCACACAAGGCACAGCCTTCTTTTCTCCTCCAAGGGAAGTGACTGTCAGACATTAAAGAGGCAGAGACTGGGAAACCAGTCAATCATTTCCCCTTGAGGAGGAGCAGAGGCACGCCTTTTGTGTGTCATCCTCTTAGGCTGCCTGTGCAGGCAGCGCCATTACGTCACCTTGTAGTCGGATCCCCTGATAATGCACAAAAAAGTGGCTCCATAGGACCCTATAAGGGTAAGGAGCCACCTTGAAACAGGAAAGTGCTATAATGGCAAAGAGCAGATGAACGGGGTTGAAATTACCACTTCAATATATCACGCAGCAGCAACACTTGTAAGTCTTAACTTCAGCACTGGAAATGTAAAAAAATACTTTAATATCACTTTAAATAGAAGGTTTCTCTGTTAAAGCGGTATTAAAATTGAAGTGGGGGGGTGGCTCCTGGGTGGTTTAAGCCATAATGTGCTAGCATGCACCGCATCCCAGCACATTATGGCTGACTTGCCTTAAAGCGAAGCACTCAAGCAGTACACTGTCATGGCTGACAGCACTTCCATCTTAAACCAGTCTTCCTTCCGTGTTTGCAGGCTCCAGCCATTTCAATAGCCAGGCCTCGATGATGTCACAGCCATGGCTCAATGTGCTGTCAATTCAGAGAGCAATGTGCATGACCCGGAGATGTCACTGTTTTCGTCCAGTGTGAATATCTCCTATACCCTGCAAGTTTAGGAGATATTCACTGTACCTACAGGTAAGCCTTATTATAGGCTTGCCTGTAGATACAAGTTGAAAAGCAGCATTTACTACAGCTTTAATATTTATGCATAAACATACCAGTAGCAGCTCTATTCAAAAATACTGGGCCATACTGAACACATAAAGGACCAACACTTCTGGGTAGCGTGAGCTTTACGGCTTCCTCCCACACCACATATCTATTGGCCCGTCATTATGAAGCATTGTATGTTGGCAGAACTTGAGAAGCTGAATCTCACTGTTATACCAACGTTTTGCCCATAACATCCCTACATTCTGCCATAGAAGAGTGCAGTTAGAGCAACTGCAGGTATGTGAAGGCACTACCTAATGTCTGTATGTTATAACTGCAACTGTTTTTTTTTTTTTTTTTGTTTTGTTAAGGCTCATTCATTGATGCTCCGCCATGTAGATCGTGATGCACTGGTTTATTTTTCACTGCTACTGAGTTGTTTCCAGGCAGCCAATATAAGTAAATGGGGGCACATTGTATGGACTCAACTGCACAGTTGAGTTTGACAAGTACACAGGGCCAGGTGCACAGCCTGTGCATCCATGTTTGTGCACCTGACCAACTTGACTGTACAGGTGAGTCGATACAGTTGATGCACTCCCATTCACCTACATGGCCTGCTGCATGCAGCTCAGAGGTATTGGAGTAAACAAATTGCTTCTCACGCTCTACAAGGCGGAGCATCTGTGTGACTGAACCCTAAGGCAGGCCATACATGATTCTTATGTTTTCAATCAACCGGAGGGTTGAACGGTAAAAAAAACATGAAAAGATACCACTCTCCACACATGCGAGGTGGATGGGGGAATCACTTTCACTGAGATATTGAATTCTGCCAGTAGGGAGCCTTCCCGCCAGCAAAACACAATGATCAGTGTTGCCAGCTATAGCCGGCAGCACTGATCATTCAGGAAAACCATAACAGGCTGGATGTACACAAGCTGATCAATAGATCAACTTGTGTACAACCAGCTAGCCCAGTGCTTGACAAATTTGCTTTGAATCTAGGAGCCAGCTAAAAAGTTAGGAGCCAGTTTTTTTTTTTAAGCGTAGTGTGGGTTGTCAGCACCCAGGGTAAGGCAAGTAATTTGTGCCCCCTAACCCTAGCTTACAACAGAGAAGCCAGACAATAACTCCAACGTAACACAGGGTTATAGGCTGGCCAGAAAGAGTGACACTTGCCTAATGCAGCATGTAAAATCCCCTCATCTGCTGGCTAATGGAGCTTAAAGTGGCTATATCACCTTTCTGACCACTTTATTCCCTTTTAAGTGTACCAGGAATTATATTATATAGCGCTGTATGTCAGCACCCCTACCTGCTTACTTCTTGAGATGTATATACATTCCTATCTTGTGACATCGCCCGCGCATGCTCTGTACATACACCCTCATTTTCCGGCAGGCCAGGACTCCGCCAGAAAAATGCAGGGTGTGTGTCGGGGCAGCGTTATTTCCTATTGCTGACGTCAGCCCCTGCATAGCGCGAGACTTTAATGAAGAGCCGAGTCTAGGAGAGATAGAGAGAGCTTCAGACAGATCACTACAGTGGGGAGCAAGTAGTGATTATTTTCATTTCATGATTTCATAAGGATGAGGATTCATGATTCACTATTCTTCGTTACTATAGTAATCGTAAACGAAGAAGAGGCCGTAGTTTACCGTAATGTTCATCCGTGGGATTACGGACCAGAGAATAAACTGAGGGCGGAAAGAGACACCAGGACAGAACGCGGAAGTCCACAATGAAAATGACAGCGCCGAACTCGAGTCCTGAACGATAGAATAAGCAGCTTTTATGAAGTAAGATGTATATCCATGTAATAGAAGTGCACTAGTTTAAATTACAAGAACAGATTCTTTTGTATTACAGTTGAAAAAAAATTGGGTAGAGGATACAACCGCTTTAAGGGTGCAAAAAGATGGACACCGCTCAAGGCTGTAGCTCTCCACGCACTCATACTATAATAGCTTCCATCAAAGCAGGTGCGGCTCTACACACTGAAGTAGGGAAGACAAGGCGCTGGATGGCCGCGCATTCATGCAGTCACACCTTTATTGTGAGAAATCCATGTGGTACATATAGTACATTAAAACATCAAACAGGGACACCGGAGAAAAAAAAAAAAAAGAGTGATAAGCCGACACGTTTCACACCAAATCACTGGCGCTTAATCATAGCTCAGAGCTTAAGGGTGGCAATTACATGTCTCTACTGCACATTTTTACCACTCAACTGCACATCTACATGAAGGCTTAGTGACACTTTAAATAAAATACAAAAAGGATAAAAGAAGTATTCCAGTGCTGCTGATCTTCTGCTGCCTCTTTGCAGACCCTTTCTGCCTACATGTGTGTTCCCACGGCGACTATTCATTGCTCTGGAGGGTTTCCAGTCACTATGCAATACTGGAGGCCAGCTGCACATAAAGAGTGGTAATAGTTGATGGTACACAGGGCTTTATCAGAGGACACAGAAAGACTCTTCTAAAGCATATCCACCTGCCTCATCTCCCCTTCTCCACCTCACAGCACACAATAGAGCTGCACGATTCTGGCTAAAACGAGAATCACAATTTTTTTTGCTTAAAGACTATGATTCTCTGACGATTCTCGAGGCGTAACATCATCATTCACATTATACAAAAAAACGGGCTAACTTTACAGGTTAGTTTTTTTATGAATTCATTAAAGCGCATTTTTTCCAAAAAAATTGCATTTGAAAGGCCACTGTACAAATACAGTGTGACATAAAATATTGCAACAACCACGTTTTTATTCTCTAGGGTCTCCGCTAAAAAAAAAAAAAAAATATATATATATATATATATATATATATACATAATGTTTGGGGGTTCTAAGTAATTTTCTAGCAGAAAATACTGATTTTTACTTGTAAGCAACAAGTGTCAGATAAAGGCTAAGCCCTGGTTCACATTGATGCTACTTTGACTCACGCTACTTCATGCGATTTCAAAGTACCAAGGTCAGCGCAATTTCAGGTGCTACTTGAGACATCTGTGTGGCTTCATGCACAGATGTCTATTGAAGTCGCACCTGAAATTGGCAAAAGTAGTACAGGAACTTTTTTTGCAAATCAGTGCGGTGCTGAAAAAAAAATCGGTGCCGCACCAATTGGAACAGTGCCATTGACACCAATAGGCTGCGACTTGTCATGCGATTTGATCTCTCAAATCGCATGACAAATCTCTACAATGTGAACCTGGGCAGACATTTGGCTGGCTGCCTGGATTTTTTTTCTTTAACAGCTGTCAGCTTAGGCAGAAAACAGCTCTTCACTGAATCGGAGATAGTGTGGGGAGAGAAGGATCGGCTGCCTGGCACCAGGACGTGGTTTCTGGTCGCCATGGCGACCTGGTGCCAGGGGTTTGTCAAGCCCCGAGCTAGCCAATACATGAATCAAAATTTGGCCAGTGCCCACTGAACTGTATGGCTGGCTTAAAAGGGTTGTAAAGGCAGAAGGTTTTATGTTTTTGTAATGCATTCTATGCATTAAGATAAAAAGCCTTCTGTGTGCAGCAGCCCCCCCTCGGACCCCCTAATACTTACCTGAGCCTCATCTCTGTCCAGCCATGTTCACAAGGCCCTCGGCTGTCCGGGAGACAGTTGTGGCACCATTAGCTCCCGCTGCTGTCAAAGTCAGTTAGTGAATCAGGAGTGATAGGGGCAGGGCAAAACCGCAGCTCTGCGTCTGGACACACGGAGCTGCAGCTTGGCTTGGGTGCCCAATAGCAAGCTGCTTACTGTGGGGGCATTCAACAGGAGGGAGGGGCCCAGGAGAAGCTAACAGGGACCTGAAAAGAGGAGGGTCCAGGCTGCCATGTGCAAATCCACTGCACAGAGCAGGTAAGTATAACATGTTTGTTATTTTTTAAAGAAAAAAAAAACGAGACTTTATGATCACTAACTCTTGGCTCTGACAATCTCCTGAGAGGGAGGGGCAGGAAGTGTACCTCAATGTTGCTGACCAAAAAAAGAAATGTTGGTTATATGTAAACAAGCATTATTTTGCAGACATGTACATTAATGCTTTTCAACATGTAACAAAACCATCACCACTGTCAAAGTTTAAAAGAAAATTAGACAAAAGTATCAAAATATTTTATGTATTATTGCTCATTCTCTTGAGAATCATCCTTACAACCATACACCACTATACAACTGCAACAAAATAAATGTAACATAATCATCATGTATGAGTGTCCTTACACTAAGTAGCCATTCTGTGTTACATATGTGGTGTGAAACAGAAATTAATAAGCCCATATTTACCTCACTGTTGAAAAAGGGTAATTGTTTTCCACAAAAACAAAAACTTTTGCATAAAATATTGATCTACACTAAGGCTGGGTTCACACTGCTGCGAACTCTACTGCGAATTTAAGCCGTTGCGATAGATTAAATTTGCAAGTCATCTCCAATAACCGTGTTCTATCAGGGCAGTTCACATAGATGCTTTGCGAATTTAATCCGAGAAAATAAAAGGGTCCTGTCCCAGTTTGATCCGTGTGCAATGCTGTGTGTTGCGAATTCAGCTCCATGGACTACAATAGAACACGGATTGAAAACGCAATCTCCCATTCACAGCACTGTGATAGCTTTTTCTTCCAACTCCAGCTACAGCTTTGCAGTAGATTCGCACCAACACATGTAGAAATCACACTTGTCTGAACTGAAAAAAAACTTGAATCGCAATCGTATTAAATCTGCAGAAAATTTGCACCGCAGCAGTGTGTACCGAGCCTAAAAACTTCAAAAGGGATAGAACAGCCTTTGCTTTATATTCAAGACCACCGACGACTTACCTAATCAATATGCAAGTTAAAGAGTTTCCAAATGCAGAAGCACAACATACAGAACATGCATGACAGAGTTACAAATTCTACATGCACAATTCTGACACAACGGGAGGAGGATGCAGGCACACAGACAAACGTTCCACTAGGACACAAATCTGTTACATGAGACAGCCCACACATCAAAGACTGGTCAATGCATGCAACTACTGTATCCTACAAAATATCTCTGCTGCTATAGTAATAAGAAAGTGTCAGGAATATTAAATATGAACATAAACTTGAAGCAACATTGCTTTGTAAGGATGATCTTTCTCTCTAATGCTGCTCCACCACACAAACTCCCACAAAGGAAATGCCTCTCAATAAATATAGAGTAGGGAGATAGAAATGATATAAGCACTACAATTAAATGCATCATCTATCACTTCCTGATAGGCACCAACAACATAAGGATTACAATAACATGACAAACAAGTTTTGGCCAGTTTAACATATTTTCAGGCAACACTGCAGAATGTTCCTTTAGAAAATGTGGAGATTTCTTTCCAACTTACCGCAAATAATACTGTTTCAGAGCAAAGGCAGCATTTGCACAGCCCCTTGGAAAGTGGAAGTCTTCTACTATCTCTGCCCACTGGTTCTTCTCGGAGACCTGTGTACAGATGACATGTAGAGGATGATGATGGGGGTGAGAGTGTCAGGCTGTGTGCAGTGTGTGATGTGCGGCCACTCCCCCCCCCCCTCACTCACTGGTGGGGGGGGGCGCCATAAACATACATACACGCCCCCGGAAAATGTGATCCATCCACAATAACCGGAATATATAGGATGTGTGCGATCCGTAGCGGTACAGCATACACGCTGTGTTCCCCGGGCGGAGTGCTGTAGAGGGGATGTGAGGCCGGGAAAGCTCCTGCGTGCCTCCCTTCCTCCCGGGCGCCGTGCTCTGAGGACGATTATCGATGTTGAGCCTTGCCCGCTAATTTTGACTTTGTACGCCTGTACGGGAAGTAGTGAGCGCAGCCGAGTGTTCTACTTGTACAGAGCAGGGCCACAGCGCGGCATCACACTGCTACTACCACCCCCCGGATCAGGCCTACTAATGTCACACCGGAACCCCCCCTCCCCCATACAAGGAAACGGGCCAGGCCCCCCACCATCATCGTCACACTACGGCGCGACACCGGGACGAGACATGTTCATCTTGTGAGCCGACGCGAGTGATGAAGGGCATGTCCGCATGTTTCAGTTTTAATCGCCCGTTCCGAGTTGTAGCTATTAGCAGGAGTCTCGTGCCGCGGGCCCTCCTTCCCTCCGTGCGTCCTCGAAAGGGCCGGAGTGTAGGGGAGATGTCGTGAGGCGGGCCCCTTGTGTCGCACATACGACATGGCGATGCCTAGCGTGTGTAGGATATATAAGGCCAATAACACCTACCTAGTGTA
>BLSH010245884.1:445174-456115 GCA_018402905.1 Glandirana rugosa | reverse complement strand
TGGGGCCAGGTCGGGCTCCGTGTCTGAATGGATACACGGAGCTCTGACTCGGCTCGGGTGCCCCCATAGAGAGCTGCTGGCTGAGGGGGCACTCGAAGGATGGAGGGGCCAGGAGCAGCAAAGAGGGACCCAAGAAGAGGAGGATCCGGGTTGCTCTGTGCAAATCCAACTGCACAGATGAGGTAAGTATAACATGTTTATTTTTTTTTTTTTAAAGCGAGCCTTTACAATCACTTTAAAATAATCACATTTTGTTGCTTTGCAGCCTGAAATGAAAACAGACACGGTTTTTGTTTTATCCAGCTATATTTACTAGTGCAACTTATAACATCCAAGTGAAAGATATAACACCAACATGTCGGAAAAAATAAGAACAAATCAAAAACAGAATCACTGAGTTGGAAAAAAGGATCACCCCATTGTGTCAGTATTTTGTTGTAAGTTATACTTACCTGCTCTGTGCAGTTGTTTTGCACAGAGCCGCCCAGATCCTCCTCTTCTCAGGTCCCTGGCCGGTGCTCCTCGCCCCTCCCTCTTGTCGAGTGCCCCAACAGCAAGCAGCTTGCTATGGGGGCACCTGAACCGAGCCACAGCTTTGTGTGTCCATTCAGACAGGAAACCACGGTTTGGCCCCACCCCCTCTCTCTCCTCATTGGCTAACTGACTTTGACAGCAGCAGGAGCCAATGGCGCCACTGCTGTGTCTTAGCCAATCAGGAGGGAGAGTTCCAGACAACCAAGGTACTCGTGGACATCGCTGGATCGAGATGGGGCTCAGGTAAGCATTAGGGGGGCTGCTGCACACACAATGTTTTTTTATCTTAATGCATAGAATGTATTAAGATACAAACTTTCTGCCTTTACAACCACTTTAAGGTGAAAAACCTTCTGTGCTGCAGCTCCTCCCCAGACCCCCCCTTATTCTTACCTGACCCGGAGCCAATCCAGCAATGTGCACGAGCGCAGCGGCTCCAGCCGCTGTCTCTCTCCTCCTTGGATAGATTGATAGTGCTGTTGTCAATCACAAGCTGTGACATGGGGGTGGGGATAAGTCTCACTGTCTGTTTCAATGGACTCAGTAGCGGGACTTGGGAGCGAGCCCACACGGGTGCCCCCATGAAAAGTGGCTTTCCGTGGGGGCACCCGATGAAGAGGAGGAGCTAGGAGCTCCGGCAGGGGACCCCAGAAGAAGAGGATCAGGGCTACTCTGCAAAACCATTGCACAGAGCAGGTAAGTGTGTTATTTTTATTTAAAAAAGGGAGGGTTTGCAATCACTTTAAAGTGATTGTAAAGCCAATGTGTGATATTACTACAATCTCTTCTGTTACATGTGACCAGTGTATGTGTTTTTATAAAAATAAGCCGCTGTATACCTTATTTCATAGCTGCGCTCACGTGACTGCTCGCCGCTCTCCTCTCCTGGTCTTATAACTACAGTGGGAAGGGCTGAGAATCCCCCACTGATGTCAGCCAGGAGAAGGAGAGGATCAGGCAGTCACGTCAGTGGCATATTTTTTAAAAAACACATACACTAGGCAATCATTTAATGTAACAGAGGGGATTGTAGCAATAAGATTCAGTTATGATAGCAGCAAGAGGGGAGCAGAACAAAGCTGACAGGCGGGGGGGGGAGGGGACAGAGGAGAGCAGCGGATGACAGAGGCACGTAAGCTGACCACGGTATCAGGGCTCAGCAGCCATGACTAAGCTCCGGAGAGCAGAGTGAAACACGTTGGGAGCGTGGCCTGGTCGGAGTCCAGGCTGAGGTTGCCACTCTATTCATTGCAGTAGGACGCCATGGATGTGCGACTTCTAAGGGTCGCCCTTTCTTTTTTGAACCTTTGCAGGAGCCAGGACAGACTCCGTCCCCTGTCAGCACTCTAGCTGCAGCTGCAGATGCACTGTCTGCATACCCCCTCCCTATCGAGCCTGAGCGGCCCACACACTTTTCTCAGGTCACCATGATAAAACGTGTTCAGTTTACGGAGGGGGGGGGGGCAGGACCAGGCAGGATCAGCCAGGTATTTTAGATGATACAAAAGGCCAAATTACACAGCAGAAGCACTGTGCTGTTACTCATGCTTTAAAGGAACAGGATCAATTTTTTTTTTAGGGTTACAACCACTTTAAGTTTGGGCTCTGATTAAGCATTGCAAGGACATTAACCTTTTTCTCCTTCAACTACTGTGTGGTCATTTTTGCTGTGTGCTTTGAGTCATTGTCATGTTGGAAGGTAAAGCTTCTTCCCATTGACAACTTTCTGGCAGAGGGCAGCAGATTTTCTTGACGGTATTTTGCCCCATTCATTTTTCTTCTATCCTGACAAGTGCCTGCTGCAGAGAAACACCCCCATAACAGGATAATACCACCTCCATGCTTTACTGTAGGAATGGTGTTATTTGGATGGTGAGCTGTATTGGATTTCCACCAGACATACCGTTTGCTGTTGATGCCAAACAATTACATCTCATCTGACCATAACACCTCTTTCCATGCGGCCTCAGAATCTTCAAGGTGTGTTTAAGGTGGCCAGATGAGACAAAAATTTAGACCCCTGATATCTCCTTAGCCCTCCAAGGCAGCTAACCAAACACAGATTGTGTTTGATCAGCTGCTTACCTGGCTGTACCAGCCAGGAAATGGCAGCTGTGGAAGTGGCAAAATCCTTGTCGCTTCTGACTTCATCCATCACAGAGATGGGGGAACGAATGTTCCTCCATCTCTTTTGAGGGCAGCCGTACTGACTGCTTACCGGTGTAAAGGGGGAGCCAGGGAGTGGTGTAAGGGGGCTTCCAAGCACTGTAAAAGTGATCACTTTTAAAGGCAAGATTTTTTTTTTAATCGTGCCAGGATCATGGCTGCAGCTGCAATTTTATTGACATACTTGTAGGCCATTTGGGGGTCCCCACAATCTGACTGAAAAACTTCCAGTTAGCAGTTCCCATGTTCTGCCCTTGCACATGCTAGCACATGAACATTGTTGAGTACTTACTTGCAGCATTACAGGAGCCAACGGTTTTCACGTCCTAGCAACAAGGCAGGATATGGCTGTTGTTAACTTGGGGGGCTTACAGGTATGATAATAAAATGAATAACTATTTTACAAAGCTGCACAGCTTCTACTGGAACCTCTGGGCCGCATAGATTATTTTCTGAAAATGGTGAACTTGGCCTTTAACCACTTCCCACCCGGCCACTGCATATAAACGGCCGGACGGGACGAGCATCGATCTGGAAGGACCTATCCATTCCCACTGGACACAGCAGATCACCAATATCTGTACCAAGTGGCAGCACTCCAACCTGGTATGATGTGAGCACTGTGACCAATCACAGCAATCACATGTCCAGTAGTAAATATGGCTTACACTCATACAGCCATTCAGAGCTTCTGTGATCAGTCACAGTGATCACATGGTACAGGGCCAAGCACCGCCTCCCTATACCATGTGATAGATGTAGCAATCACAGCTTATCAAAGTAGTTCTCAATGGCTGCAGGAATGCAGCCGAGAATTGTCAGAAACATTTGCTTTTACAGCCATCATGGCTGTGTAAGTAATTAGAGTGCAAGGGAAAAAAAGGCCACCACTTTACTTTTTATTACTATGGTAACACTACACTGCTCTTGTGACAGGATGTATATATACAGTGGGGAAATTACTTGTTTGATCCCCTGCAGATTTTATAAGTTTGCCCACTTACAAAGAAATTAAGGGTCTATCATTTTTATCATATTTATCATTATTTTATTTGCTAGAAATTGAGATGCAGTTCAGTGAGTAAAACAAGTATTTAATCCCCTACCAACCAACAATAATTCTGGCTCACACAGACTGGCTACAGTATGTGCTCATGTGGTACACGGACAAGTCCACTCAATTTAACCGGTTCCCAACTGTCTCGCGTACATTTACTGCTGCAGAGAGGTAGCGTATTGCAAATCACCGTATATAAACGACGATTCGTGCAGGTGCTCTCTCGTGCCCACCACATGCTTCATGAATGTGGCCGCTGGTCTGGCAGGCTTGATGTCTGCCAATGACCTGCGATCCCCTAATACATAAGAAGTGCGGGGAACCGCCGATGTAAACACGACAGTTCCCCGTTCTGTCAGGCGGCATGACAGTGATCTACTTATCCCTGTCATCGGAATCAGTTAGATCTGTCATGCCCCTGCCAGCCCAGCTTCCACACAGTTAGAACACGCTGAGGGAACACAGTTAACCCCTTCATTACCCCCTGCAGGTTAACCCCTTCCCTGCCAGTGACATTTATACAGTAATCAGTGGCTATTTTTAGATCTGATTGCTGTATAAATGTCAATGGTCCCAAAAAAGGGTCAAAAGCGTCCAATCTGTCCACCGCAATATCGCAGTCCCGCTAAAAATCGCAGATCGCCGCCATTACCAGTAAAAAAAAAAAATTATAAAAACGCCATAAATTAATTCTCGTGGTTTGTAAACGTTATAACTTTTGCACAAAACCAATCAATAAACGCATATTGCAATTTTATTTACCAAAAATATGTAGGAGAATACATTTTTACCTAAACTGATGAATTAATTAGTTTTTTTCATTTTCATTTTGAATATGTATTATAGCAAAAAGTAAAAAATATTGTTTATTTTTCAAAATTGTAGCTCTTTTTTTGTTTATAACACAAAAAATAAAAACCGCAGAGGGGATCAAATACCACCAAAAGAAAGCTCTATTTGTGGGAAAAAAAGGACATCAACTTTGTTTGGGTACAATGTTGCAAGACTGTGCAATTATCAGTTAAAACAACGCAGTGCCGAATCGGAAAAAGTGCTCTGGTCAGGAAGGGGGTAAATACTTCCAGGGCTGAAGTGGTTAAGAAGGTGCTCCTAACATCAACTCGCTATGTGTATAAAAGACACCTGTCCACAGAATTTTTTTCTTCCATATAGCTTAGGTTCACATTGGTACGGGAATGAAATGGTGTGAGTTCAGCTGAACTCACACCATTTCATTCCCAAATGGCAGTCCCGACTTCAGGTGCGATATCAGAGACATCTGTGCGGGTTGATGCACAGATGTCAATGGTAATTGCACCTGAAATAGTAGTACAGAAACTACTTTTGGAAATCAGTGCAGAGCCGCAAATGCAGCGTCACACCGATTAGGACGATGCCATTGCCGGCAATTGCTGCCGATTTGGCACGTGATTTGATATGTCAAATCGCATGCCTAAAAGCACCAATGTGAACCAGGGCTCAAACCTCACTATCATGGACAAGACCAAAGAGCTGTCAAAGGATGTCAGGGACAAGATTGTAGACCTGCACAAGGCTGGAATGGGCTACAAGACCATCAGCGGGAAGCTTGGTAAGAAGGAGACAACTGTTGGAGCGATTATTCGCAAATGGAAGAAATACAAAATAATCATCAATCACCCTCGGTCTGGAGCTCCATGCAAAATTTTGTCTCATGGGGTAAGGGTGATCATGAGAAAAGTAAGGGATCAGCCCAGAACTACATGGAAGGATCTTGCAAATGATCTCAAGGCAGGACCACAGTCACCAAACAAACCATTGATAACACAGTACGATCCAGAGAAAATCTGTAAAGAGTGTGGACCAAAATCCCTCCTGAGAGGTGTGCAAACCTGGTAACCAACTAAAAGAAACGTCTTACCTCTGTGTTTGCCAATAGTGTTTGGTGAACGGTTCAAGCCAAGCAAATGTTCAGCCCGATCATCGCCTGTTCATCAAACAACCAAATTTGCAGGGCACTCGGCAGAATGTTCGCCTGCCGAGAGCCCCACAATGCACTGTGCACTTCACAGTGCATTCTAGGGCCCTAATTGGATGAAGCCTTAGACCTGACTGCTGGTCGGGTGCAAGGTTTCGCCAATTCAGGCACAGAGCCCTGATTGGACAAAGTGATGATGACTTTCTCCAATCATGGCTTAGTGCTCATAGTCCCACCCTACACTATAAAAGGTAACTTCCCATAGGAAGCTTTTGCATTGTGTTGGAGTGGAGATAGAGCTCAGTTTGCTACTAGCAAGTTTGTGTGACTCTGAGTGTAGAGTGTTAGTGTAGTGTAGTGTGTCAGTATAGTGCAGTGCCAGTGTAGTGTGTTAGTGTAGTGCAGTGTTTAACACAGCATTATATACCATTTAGTGCTGTTTACTTTTTTTGTCCCCTGCTTGTCCCCCTTTTTTAAATTGTCAGCCGCAGTTTTTCTGACTGCAACGCTGGTGTTCCCTCTTTTTTATTTATTTTATAGTTTTTACATTTCTGTCAGTGTTCAATTTAAAGTGCACCAAACACCACTTTTCATTCAATAACGCATCCAATCACACATTTCCCAGTTTCTATTACATTTGGGTGATAAGCCCCTCCCCTCCATCATGCCTGGGAGGCCAACAAGGAGAGGAAGACGTTCCCATGCCACTATGAGGGGGGCAGCAGCATCTGTGTCCACAGGCAAAAGTGAATGTGGTCCGTCCCCAGGAAGGAAATATCCGAATGAAAGAAAAGCCATTTAACAATTTTTTTCTGAATATTTGTATGAATATGCGAAAATTAGTAAATTCAAATATTCGGAAATTCGAAAATCTAAACTTGGAAATTCAAAAATCCGAAAATAAGAATGTAAATCTGAAAATAAGAACGAAATATCGAAACCCGAAAATTTGAAATTATAACTAACTAATAATAACTTAACTATTACTAACTATTAAATTATAGGTATTGGAGTTTCCTTTCAAATTTGGCTGTTAGTGAATGTAACTAATACAAATTTATCCAAAGTTACGAATCATCCGAAATAACGAATGCCATATCTAAATATATAATAAAAACGATTTATTTATTATAAAAAATTATTATTATTTATTATTAACTTGTTCCGTTACTTTTGTTTAGATGCGGCATTCGTTATTTCAGATAATTCGTAACTTCGGATAAATTTGTATTAGTTACGGTGACTAACAGCCATATTTGAAAGAAAATTCCAATATCTATAATTTAATAGTTAGTTATTATTTAGAATTTTCGTTCTTTTGAATTTTCGGATTTAATTTTTTATTTTTAAATTTCAGAATTTTCAAATTTCCGAACTTTCAAATTTCCAAATTTTCGAATTTACGAATTTCGATCATAACGAATGACCCGAAAAAAAACATGAATAAAACGAAAACTAAAATGAACACATTTTTCGGTAGTGCACATGTCTAAAAGAGCGCGTTTGTCCACAGTCTCCGTTGACCGGCTGGCATTTATCAAAATGAATCAGTCCTGGATTAACGGCAGCTATCAATCCCCTGATACTGATGTCACTGATTAAAGTGTTTGTAACCCTAAAAAAATGATCCTGTTCCCTTAAAGCATGTTATACAGCACAGTGCTTTTGCTGTGTAATTTGGTCCACTGTATAACCTAAAATACCTGGCTGATCCTGCCTGGTTCTGCCCTCCCCCTGTAAACTGACTACGGTTTATCATGGCTGCTGAACCCTGACACTGTGGTCAGTTTACGTGCCTCCGACATCTGCTGCTCTCCTCTGTCCTCCTCTCCCCCTCCCTTCCTGCCTGTCAGCTAGTTACAGTGCCGCTCTGCTCCTCTCCCCTTCCCTTCCTGCTGCTATAAAAACTATTTTATAATCATACAATCCCCAGTGTTAGATAACGATATGTGCCCCACTGTATGTGCTGTATTAAAAATAGGACGATTTGTAGCTTATTTCAGAGCACCTCCCAGCACTCACGTGACTGCTTGCCGCTCTCTCCTCCCCTTCTCCCGGCTGACGTCAGTGGGAGTTCTCAGCCCCTCCCGCTGTAGCTGTCAGCCTGGGAGAGCAGAGCAGCGAGCAGTCACGTGAGCAACGGTAGGCGCTCTGAAATAAGGTATAAATCAGCATGTTTTATACAGCACATACAGTGGGGTACATATTGTCTAACAGATGAGAATGTATGATCATAACATAGTGGCTTTACAACCACTTTAAGTGTTATTGGGATCTCAAATCTCTGCAAAACTGTCTATGCTGCCTAGCTTTGTGGGTGTTGATTTTATCTTGAAGTAACTTTTTGGTGTAGGTTTCATGAGCACAATTAACACCCACGGACAAATTTTTCAGCACCTGTTTGACAGGTGCATCAAATTTAACTTTTTTACAGCAAGGCCAATTTCTTGCATTCATCAAGAGTACCTTTCTAGAAGGTTATGGAGTGAAGGCGCCACCAACACTCAAAGACCATTTTTTTTGCAATTGTTTGACGGGGCATCAAATTAATTATTTTTACAGCAAGGCCATTTCTTGTTTTCATCAAGAGTACCTCTAGAACAGTGGTTCTCAACTCCGGTCCTCGGGACCCCCCAACAGGCCAGGTTTGCAGGATAATTGAAATACATCACAGGTGATATAATTTGCTGCTCAGTGATTGCAGTATTCTAGTCTGCATCTCCCCAAGGTAATACTTAAAATCTGGCCTGTTGGTGGGTCCTGAGGACCGGAGTTGAGAACCACTGCTCTAGAAGGTTACAGGGTGAAAGCACCACCAACACCCAAAGATCAATTTTTTCGTACCTGTTACTTCTATCCAATGTCTGCGAAAGAGAAACCATAATTTATCCAAAATTGTTGATCTTGAGCTGAGTGTACTATAATTTGGCTTCTTCACATATGGCTTGCTCGCTGTGGTGCAAAAATTTGTTATTTCCATCCAAAGTCTGCCAAAGAGACACTATCATTTTCCAAAACATCTCTAATCTTGTTTGAGTGCATTACATTGTGGCCTCTTCATACAGACTGGCTCCCCAAGCCGTTGTTTACAAAATAAAGAAAGCTTGCAGGGAAAATCAATTTAAATGTAATTTTATTTTCTTTATAAATGTCAGTTTTGCTGCAGCAGGTTCCACACATGGTACAAATGCGCCACTTTACAGGCAGACTAAGGGGATCCCCCAGGTACTATATTTAACCTCTTCAGCCCCGACCTGACCAGAGCACTGTTTGCGATACGGCACTGCATCGCTTTAACTGACAATTGCGTGGTTGTTTGAAGTTGTACCCAAACGAAATTGCCGTCTTTTTTCCCCACAAACAGAGCTTTCTTTTGGTAGTATTTGGTTTTTTCATTTTTTGCGCTATAAACAAAAAAAGAGTGACAATTTTGAAAAAAAAAACAACAATATTTTTTACTTTTTGCTAATACATATCCAAAAAAATAAAAAAACTAATTTATGCATCACTTTAGGCCGATATATATTCTTCTACATATTTGTGATAAAAAAAAATTGCAATAGGCGTATATTGATTTGCGCAAAAGTTCACACGTTTACAAACCATGAGAATTTATGGGCGTTTTTACTATCTTTATTTTTTTTATTATTAGTAATAGCGTCAATCTGCGATTTTTATCATGACTGCGATATTGCAGCGGACAGATCAGACATTTTTGAAACATTTTTTGGGACCAATGACATTTATGCAGCGACCAGATCTAAAAATAGTCACTGATTACTGTGTAAAGGTCACTGGCAGGGAAGGGGTAAACACTAAGGGGGCGATCAAGGGGTTTAGTGTGTTCCCTCACTGTGTTCTAACTGTGTGGGGGCTGGGCTGGCAGGGGCATGACAGATCTAACTGATCCTGATGACAGGGATCAGTAGATCATTGTCATGCCGCCTGTCATGTTTACATCGGTGGTTTTCCGTACTTCCTCTGTAGAAGGTGATCGCGGGTCGCCGGTGGACATAGAGTCCACCTGACCCGCGGGCACACTCACGTGGCGTATGGCAGGCACGAGAGCGTGCCAGAGGCGGTTTACGCCCACCCGCAACTGCGGCTGCACGGATCACCGTTTATAGACGGCGATCTGTGCAGTGGAGCCAACTTGTCGCAGTAAATGTACGCGAGGTGGCTGGCAAGTGGTTAAAGGAATTTTTCATTTTTATTGTTTCACTTTAAGCATCATTAAAATCACTGCTCCTTTAAAAAAACAGGGCAGTAGCTGGGCCTCCATAGCCTTTTTATGGCCAATAACTTGCATATAAGCTTTCAAAATAGGGACTTTTGATTTTTCAAGTTCGCATCCCATAGACTTCAATGGGGTTAGTTCGGGTCTGCACTTTCGTGATGTTCGAGAGTTCTGGCGCAATCCGAACCGGGCGGTGTTCAGCCCATCTCTACTTGCCAACAATGGTTTCTCCACCAAGTACTAAGTCGTGTTTTGCGTGGGGATCAAAATATTTATTTTACTCACTGAACTGCAACTCAATTTATAACATTTATATTGGGCTTTTTCTGGATTTTTGGTTGATATTTTGTCTCAATCATTTAAAATGCACGATATACAGTACATGATAAAAACTATAGACCCTTCATTTCTTTGTAAGTGGGCAAACTTACAAAATCTGTGGAGGATGAAATAATTATTTTTCCCACTGTGTATGTGTATATATAAATATATATATATATATATATACAGTATCTCACAAAAGTGAGTACACCCCTCACATTTTTGTAAATATTTTATTATATCTTTTCATGTGACAACTCTGAAGAAATAAAACTTTGCTACAATGTAAAGTAGTGAGTGTACAGCTTGTATAACAGTGTAAATTTGTTGTCCCCTCAAAATAATTCAACACAGCCATTAATGTCTAAACTGCTGGCAACAAAATGTCCAAATTGGGCCCAAAGTGTCAATATTTTGTATGGCCACCATTATTTTCCAGCACTGCCTTAACCCTCTTGGGCATGGAGTTCACCAGAGCTTCACAGATTGCCACTGCAGTCCTCTCCCACTCCTCCACTATGACATCACGGAGCTGGTGGATGTTAGAGACCTTGTGTTCCTCCACCTTCCATTTGAGGATGCCCCATAGATGCTCAATAGGGTTTAGGTCTGGAGACATGCTTGGCCAGTCCATCACCTTTACCCTCTCTCAACAGTGTACTTTTCTAT
>BLSH010245884.1:432005-444576 GCA_018402905.1 Glandirana rugosa | reverse complement strand
AAGAGACAGGGCCTGTTCTGAGTGGAACCTGTCCTTTTATATGCTGTATGGTCTTGGCCACCTTGCTGCAGCTCAGTTTCAGGGTCTTGGAAATCTTGTTATAGCCTAGGCCAACTTTATGTAGAATAACAATTATTTTTTTCAGATCCTCAGAGAGTTCTTTGCCATGAGGTGCTATGTTGAACTTCCAGTGACCAGTATGAGAGAGTGATAACACCAAATTTAACACACCTGCTCCCCATTCACACCTTCCCCATTACAGTACATTTGTTTTAAAACAATTTGGTTGCTTTGTGCGATACATAATATACAATGACCAGTATATAATCAGTCCAAAAAGTGAAAACGTCTCACACATGTGGTATCCCTATACTCAGAAGGAGTGGCAGAATGTGTTTTGGGGGGTGATTCTAAGTATGTCTATGCTGTGTGTAAGAAATCTTATTACATTGACATTTTTGTGTAAAAAAACTTCATTTTTTATCTACATTTTCCAAAAACTTGTGGCAAAATATGAAGTCTTCAAAAGACTCATAATGCCTCTTAAAACACCTTGGTGTGTTTACTTTCCAAAATGTGGCCATTTTATGGGTCCAGGACCTCCATCAATATGATGGGTAGACAGGAAATTACAGTAGATGCAAAATTGATCTCCCTAGAATGCTTGAAGGTACTCCTTGGATTTAGGCTCCCTCTATGTGGCTAGGCTGTGAAAAAGTCTCACACAAGTGGCATTGCTATACATGGGAGGAGTAGAAGAATGTGTGTTTCTAGTGTAATTCTAAGTATGCCTATGCTGTGTGTTAGAAATATCTTATTAATTGACAACTTTGTGTAAAAAACAAAAAAAAAACAACAATTTTTATTTTCTTTCCTGAATCTTCCATAAACTTTTGGGAAAAATAGCATTTTAAAAGAATCACTATGCCTTTCAAGTGTTTGCTTTCCAAAATGGGGTCATTTTGTAGTTGTTTCTACTGTGCTGGTGCTTCAGGGCCTACAGAATTGTGTAAGGTAGTCAGGAAATTAGATGCGTAATTTATGCTCTTTGAAAGCCCAAAGATGGTCCTTGGATGTAGCCAATTGCTGAATTTTGTGGTTCACCTGATCACACTGCCCTCAGTCACACTTCTTCCTCACATCCGGAGTCACAGAACAGGCTGGTACTTTGTTTTTTGTGTTTTATTAGGGGATTGGACTTGGATAGGGTAGGGATGATTATGTGATGCCCAAGGATTAACAGTTCTTTAATGGGACCTCTATATACAACACTGTATATACACTTCTTCACTCCAGCACAAAGCTTGCTGCATGATCAACTCCTTGTTCCTCTCTCCAGCACTAACACGTGCTGCACAGTTAACTCCTTGTTCCTCTCTCCTGCTCAAACTTGGTTTCGGCCTAGCTAGCATATGTTGAGGCCTGCTGTAGTTTTAGCATGACCTCCGGACCGCTCATTAGAGGCAGGGCCCCTTAGGTGTAGCACAGTACATGTGTGCTAGCTAGTTTTATGGACTACAACTGCTCCCAGCCCATCCTCTTCCAGGCCCCGCCAGCCCTTCAAGTTGCAACGGCCTCCTCCAATGCCACAGTGACACCACAGTCCCAACTGGCTCGTGTAACCCCTCTCAGACTGTCTCTCACCTAAATCTACTCTGGTGTACCTCTTCCAGCTCTTCATGGAGTGCATCACTCACCGACGGCTGTCACTTGTAGTTCCTCTACTGAAGATCTCTCTGATAGTGCTCTCTCCTGCTGTCCATTCCCACTCTGCCTTGTGCCTCTCTTCCAGGATCTCACTCCTCCTGGCTGCACCCGAGCACTCCTAGGCCGAGGTCAACCCCCCCCCCCAGACTGGGAGATCCCTCTAGGCTTCGGCAGCCTCCACATTATTCCATCTTCAGCACTTATACTGGAACTCTCCTCCCAGACTGGGCTGACCATGGGTTTTTGAGGAGGCCAGCCCCCTGCCAATCCAGGTTGGGGATTGGTCAGGGCTCCTCAGAATACCCCAGGTGGCTACACCTACCCTCCCACCTCTCTTTCCAGAAAACACCAGAAGCTTCTGGAAAGAAGTGGGAGGTCCTGATGATGCCACCTGTGAATCACCCAGCCCTACCCTGAGCCACTCCCAGCCAAGAATCAAAACAATCAGGCCTGCACACAAGTCAGGCCTGACCAAATTTACCTCACCTGTACAAAAACCTTTCTCTAAGCACCTACCTATGGTAGAGGGCGCTACACAAGTATGCCTATGCTGTGTGTGAGAAATAATTTGATAAAATGACACATGACAAAAAAATGTTAACTTGAAAAAACTCACCATGCCACTTACTAAATACAGTGGACTGTCTACTTTCCAAAAACTGGTAATTTGATGGGTATTTGTTACCTTACATTTTAGGACCTCAAGAAATGAGATCAGCAGTCATTACATTGATTGATCCATTTCTAAATATCATGGTTTGTAGACTCTATAACGTTCACAAATGATATACACTGATTTGGATTATTTTTTACCAAAGAAATGTAGCAGAATACATTTTGGCCTAAATTTATGAAGACATTTTTTATTTGAAAAATGTTATAACAGGAACTAAGAAAACCGTGATTTTTAAAAAAAAAAGTCTGTTTTTTCACTTATATAGCAAAAATAACAAGCCAGTGATGATTAAATACCACCCAAAAAAAGGTCTTTCCTGACAGACTCCATGGCAGCATACGTATGGGTTAAACCCGCCTCCACTCTTCCCCTATAGGACCCCACTCCCATAAATCTTTGCTCTGAGCCAGAGGCAGTGTTTCTTTTTTGTCCTCCTCCTAAGGACCTCCTCCTAAGGACCGGTTTGATTATTTGATTAACTGAAGTTCTTCCTCTCCACGATCAAGACCGGCCAACAGTGATCACTGGGAAGACAGGTCACGATACTCCGATAAGGCTTAGCTACTAGCAAGGTATGGAGTGGGCAATTGGAAGAGGCGCTAGAAGAGCTAGAAGTGTAGCCACTGGCAGGCAAGCGGCGCAATGGCCAGACAGCCCAGCTACTAGCGGGTGGCCCTGTCTGCCCCAAGTACGGCGTGATCAGCCTACCTGGTCCGGTTTGAACGTGGAAGCAGATCTGTGTTCGTGCCGTGTGTGGTGATGTATACCTTTATATTACATATTACTTATTCCATGGCAGCAGTTTGTGGTTGTCTGTTTTCTTCCCTGTCTCTAGTGTTTTCCAGTCTATGGCAGCTGGAGCGCATTGGCGTTCCAAGCCGCTGCTTTCTCTTCCGGCCGGGTGTCCCCAGGTTACTCCTGATCAGGGACCCAGTGTATGCGCACTGTGGGTGGCGGTGGCATCATTTCAGTGGAGAAATTCAATCAGCGGTCAGTACTGTTGATATAGGGATTTCTCTGTGGGCAGCTTGCAGCAAGTATGAGGGGGGGGGGGTTAACCCTTTCCTTTCCTCGCTGACCTGGGTACTCTTTTTGAGTTTAACCATTTCCTTTCTATCCCATTTTGTTTTCTTTATTTTTCCTTCTAGGTCGAAGTAACAAGACACGGCACAAGATGATAAAAACCTCATTAGGTCGCAATAGTGGAGATGTAGCCTCAGAGAGAGTGTTCTATTCTCCCCATTCCTAACGGAACTAGGGGACATCATTTTGGATGAGCAAGGTCGCGAGATATACCTCCCTTCTGAGCAAATGTGTCGCTTTTCCTTAGAAGATGCAGTGAATGGCCCGAAGGTTGGTCTGGGCTCTTGTGGCCATGTTAAAAAAAAAAAGGGGGATGAAAATGTGGGAATGTGGACCCAGTACTCAGGAGCGTTTTCAGAAACGCTATACTTCAGGCCCCCGGAGCTGGTGTCGGTTTCCATGGTGAGGCTCCAATTAGCATCATCTGCATGGTGGCACTGGTTATGCTCTCATCAGGCGTAATATAGCATTCCCTTTGAGGGAGCTTCATCTTTGCAAGCTGACTAGCACCGCATCCTAAGCCACAGTTGGCAAGCTAGGGTCCTGCCTCAGGACCGGCGCCTGATAGTCTGGAAGACAACAGTCTAGAGAACAAAGTTCGGAGCGTGCGAGGGTTGCACGTTTTTACAGCCCAGATCTGGATTTTAAGAAGAGTTGGTGTGGAGACCAGATTTCCCCTCAGAAGCATGCTAAAAGCTTGAACTCAGGTATCAAGAAGCGACTGAGTTTGGGCCTCAGACTATTGGGACATAAAAATGGTCTCTTGGGGGCATGCATGGTCCATCAGAGGTCTGTTTCATCTCGGATTCATTTCAATGGATTTTACCTCACACTGATATAAAGATAACATATACTCAGGCTTTACATAAGTCACTGGTGTCGCAAAGTGCTGCCGTGCCAGTTTCCGAATGCGAGAGATTTCAGGGCAGGTACTCACCCCTCTTTATGGTCATGAAGGAGAACAGCTTGCGGAGGCCTGGTTTGGACCTTGCACACCTGAGACAATTGTCAGCAAGCTTGTTTCCAATAGACATAAGATGCTTACTTTCATGTGCCCACTGTAGAAGACTTCTGCAAGTTCCTTCAGTTCACTATAGGTCAGGACCATCTCCAGCTCCAGCCATTCGGGCTTTCAACATCACCCTGTGTATTTTCAGGGTCTTATTGGTTGTTATGGTCTTTATCAAAACAAGGAGCCTAGGCCTGCTTAGTTACATGGATGTGCTTCTCCTAGTGTCCCAAAACAAAGGGCAGCTGCTGGAGCCCAGAGCTCAGGTCTTTTCGATGCTCCTCAAATTCGGATGGCAGCTGATTCTGGTAAGAGTCACCTGGAGCCCACTCAGTCTCCTGTATGCCTCGGAACTCAGTGCAATATAATCAAGAGGACTATTGCCTTGACTCTGGATCCCGAGGTGCTGAAACAGAATACTCCAGGCCCTATCTTCTTCCCTGCGTGCCTTTCAGTGTCTAAAATGATTGACACTATAGTGTCTACGATTTCGAAGGGGTCAAGTGGAGGCTGGAGAAGATGGCCCTTCCGGAAGGGGTTTCTCCAGCAGTGCGAGTCAGGAAGCAAAATTCAGGTCATCTACATTACCTCAATCATGGGAGTGAGTCCCCTGGAGGAACTGGCTCATTTGTCATTCCATTGCCCAAATTCCTGGTTCACAATCACATCCGATGCTAGCAATACGGACTGGGGGGCTTGCTCCCTGTCAGGGATAGCTCAAGACAGACGGGGCTGTCAATTTCACAGGATTGTGTTAAACATTCTGAAACTACGGACGGCCTTCTGCACCCTACAGGCCTTTCACTATATGAGGAAGGGAACACCAATGCTCTTAGGTTAGTCAACACTACGGTGGTCTCCTATGCTAAGACAGAAGGACTCACAGCTTGTTCTCTATTATGGGAAGCAGGAGCCAATTATGTCTTTGGCTCAGAAGATTCAAGCCTACACCTCAGTGGCTTATGTCCCCAGAGTCCAGATTGGACAACAACGAATAGCCTCTACATGTGGAGGTTTTAAGGCTCAAATGCCCTGATCATTGGTAATGCAGTAGGACTGGTGCATTTCTTCCAGTCCTGATCAACCTCGGGTTTCTATGAAGACTCCAAGCAGAGGTTGTGCAGGTAGTGGCAGGGATGCCTTACTGGCCAATTAGGCCATGGTTCCCCTTGCTAGCACAGTTTAGCTTCCGGAACCCAGTGCACCTTCTGCTCAGGCCAGACCTTCTGTCACTGGGTGCAATTCTACTTCCATATCCAGCACGGTTGCGTCTGATGTCCTGCTTCTCGAGATTGGAAGTCTTCAGCTTCTCCTCCACAGTCATCTCCGCTCTCTTGAATACAAGAAGAATGAACGCAAACAAAGTTTACGGAAGAATTTGGTCAACGTTTACTCAAATACATGTCTGCTGCTGACAGATCATGTAGTGATCTAGAAGTTCTAAATATTCTAGGCTTCCTCCAGTCGGATTTAGTCTATCGGTCAGCTCCCTCGGAATTCAAGTGTCAGCTTTATTGGCCTTCACAGGTGTATCCAGGTCTAGGCATATTTTTCTGTTCAACAATTCTTCAAGGGAGCAGCTAGGCTCAGTCCTCGAAGTAAGCAGAGGTTTTCCAAATGGAGTCTCCCTTTTGTTGTCAACTCCTTCTCGGGAATTGGAGCAGAGTGTTCTAGGGCTGTTTCTGTTTAAGGCTTCTCTGTCAATTTTGCCTTTTTCCTGGCTATCACATCGGCATAAAAAGCCTCAGAGATTGGTTCATTGGTAACAGAGAACTTTTCTTATCGTTCTTTCCAGTTTGAGTGGTGCTGTTATCTATGCTCGATTCAATTCTTAAAGCGGTTCTCTACCCATCGATTTGATAGTGTCAAAAAAGAGTTAATATTCCCGGCAAGCCGGAAATGCTAGCTGTCTCCTTGATTGTGCTCTCAACCAGACTGGCAGACCATCCAGTGGGTGGTGTCGTCATGGATCGCATGCGTAGCGTCATAACGGTTTCAGATCAGGCGTCCTAAGCTTCCTTAGCTGAAAACAATAGGAGAGTATACAACCACTTTAAGGGCACATGAGTCTTTCATATCTACAAAGCTACAACTTCCTTCACGCTTCAGAGCACCTGTTAATTCTATTGCCAGAAAGGACAGAGGGACGTGCCTCATCTAGGATGATTGTGGCACGGATTGCCTAGGCCATCCAACAGGCTCAGAGAGCCAAGGGCTTGGCTGCTTTGGAGGTACTGTCTGCTCGTTCGACCAGGCATGGGTTTACATCTTGGGCAGATTCACAGCATGTGGTTCCCAAAGTAGTCTGTAGGACAACCTTGTGGTCCTCAATCAATACGTTTACGGCTCATTATTGTGTGGAGTCTGCTTCTTTATCCTCTGGTTATTTTGGCTTGCAGGTCTTGTCTGTTGACGATACAAATTAAAGCCTTTGGGATAGCATTGCCTGCCCATTGGGTTTATGGTGAATTAATTCCCATACATATGCTGCCATGGAGTCTGTCAGGAAAACTGAAAATTTACTATCAAATACTTACCATAATTTTCCTTTCCTGATAGACTCCCCCCCCCCCCCTATGTCTTGAGGAGGCTAGTTACGGAACACAGCCTCTGGCTCAGAGCAAAGATTTATGGGAATGGGGTCCTATAGGGGAGGAGTGGAGGCGGGGTTAACCCATACGCATACTGCCATAGTGTCCACCAGGAAAGGAAATTTACGGTAAATATTTGATTGTAAATTTTCCATGATCTGTCTCAAAAAATGATACAAATTTAATTTGGGTACAGTGTTGCATGACAGGTTTGAGCCTTGGCTATTCTGTCCCTAGAATTCATAAAGATATTCTTTAGATATCCATCTAGCTGTGGTGTGACAAATTTATATGACAGATTTATGTATGTGTCTGTAAGGTGTAACTAAATCTATCACAAGCATCTCCTGCATAATGGTGAAGTTTTACAGGCAGAGATTAAATTCTGAGAAGTTAAGAAAATGATGGAAAGCATCAGACATCAGTTCCATAGGAACTTAGCCCTCATTCACACCTGAGAGTTTTGGAGCTTGAAGCTCCAAAACACTCAAGCACAAAAGCTACCCCCTTGGTGGGACTTTAAATAGGTAAAACAAACCACATATTGTATAAAAATATATTTATTTAATCTTAAATATAAAAAGAAAGAATTGTCACTTACAAGAGGGACCAATATTCATACAAGCATGAGGAGTAATATAAACAATGAGAATCAGCATATAAAAAATTGATACAAATACAGTTCACCAATGATGCATTCACATGTAGTTCGAAGATAGAATTTCGAAACGAATATTATCCGTTGTCCGAAGATGGAGTTCGGTACCCAACATATATGTTTTGGGTTAGGAAACAAGCCCTTCATCAGGGGTAAGTTACAACGGGTGGGCTGTAGCACCTTGGTGTGTTATTCTAAAATAGAAATTCTTTTCTGTCTTAATATTTTCTGTGCACAAAAGCGCAGTAGCTGGGTATGCAAATCCAACAGGGACAGTTGTCATGTCACTACCAGATGGACAAGGGAATTATAGCGAGGGGCGAACAGTTGCTGGAGCTTCATATTCAGTCATGTATATACTGTATATTTCTGAAGTAAAAATGTCAATATTGGCCTACATCGATAGGATGTCTCATGAGGAAAAATAGCATGAGGGAAAAGGAGCAATCAGGATTGCCGTCTAAGGGACCGAGGGAATCTGCCACCGGTCCAGAGCTAAAGATAGCCCCTTAACCTCGGAATAGCCCCGCCAAGTCCGCCGTCTGCCCAGGTGGTGTAGAGGCACTGTGCTTGTACTCAATATTTGGGGATGAGGTAACCACCACTTCTTTCTTATTGACTGTGAGGTTTACATTTATGCCAAAATCTCATTCTTTTATATTATGCCTGTTCACATATGAGCGCTCAGGGCAGTACCTGTAGCCTGAAGTCCAAACCTCAAAAAAGGAACATTGACTGCTTTTGAAGCAGAATGGTTCATTTTTATTCCCATAGACTTCAGTGGGAATGCCCAAAATTGAGGAATTTTTCAAGTCAAAATAACCATCTCTTCGTCCTAGTAACTAGCTTTCTGTTGGCTACAACAAAAACGCTCCAGCCCAATTATGCCTGAAAAACACACAGACAAATTGCTCAAAAATTGCCTGTAAACACCCAGACCTAGGCCCAAGCACACTGGGTATTTAGCCCCAATGCATGGGGCTTCTGTGTTTAGTGGAGGGCACAGGTGTGCAGTCCAGCCCCACTGCTGGCAGCCCATCAAACTTTATAAGAGTCTGACAGCTGCTGTAGCAGGACTGTGCTTAGAACACAGACTTCTTGTGTTCCGGACATTAAACCCTGGGCACATATTGCCCTAAACGCTGATACCGTTGGTGCAGCACCTAGTCGTAGCAGCTGTTGCTTACGGGGCTTGACTGCGCACCTGTACCCTCTGCCCACAGGTAAGAGCCCTGTGCCTTAGAACGAAACACCCAGTGTCAAGATTTAGAGGCAGAGATCACCAGATCTGTGAGGCTACACTCAGAGAACCGGGACCAGACTATATGCTTTAACCACTTGCCGAACGCAATGTCGCAGTCCCAATAAAAAAAAATCGCAGATCGCCGCCATTACTTGTAAAAAAGTAAATAAATAATAAAAATGCCATAAATCTATTCCCATAGTTTGTAGACGCGTTAATTTTTGCGCAAACCAATCAATATACGCCTATTGCGATTTTTTTTAACCAAAAATATGTAGAAGAATACATATCGCCCTAAACTGATGAATAAATGTGTTTTTTTTTTTATAAAAAAAATGTTTGGATATGTATTATAGCAAAAAGTAAAAAAACATTTTTTTTTCAAAATTGTCACTCTTTGTTTATAGCGCAAAAAATAAAAAACGCAGAGGTGATCAAATACCACCAAAAGAAAGCTCTATTTGTGGGAAAAAAGGACATCAATTTTGTTTGGGTAAAATGTCACACGCCCGCGCAATTGTCGGTTAAAGCGACGCAGTGCAGTATCGCAAAAAATGGCTTGGTCACTAAGAGGGCAAATCCTTCCGAAGTGGTTAAGTAAGATTTATTTACAGTGAAACAAAATTCCCCCAGACACTAAAACACAGCAAACATAAAAAAAAATAATGTGAACAAAGACCCCAGTGACAGAATACCTGACCAATAAACCTAACAAACAGGAAACCTACCGTAACAGCTAACTATATATACACAACATGGGGAACAGAGAGAAGGGAAAACTGGAGGTGCAGGGAGCAGATGGGAAGGTGGAACCAAAACTGGGCTCAGGTACAAAAGTGACCTTGTACAAGCCAGCAAGATACAGGGTATAAGGTACAAGGCAGGAGCAAGATCAGGATTACTGGCAACAAGGTCTGGCAGCAGCAAAACACCAAAGCAGGAAGCACTAAAAGAGGAGGGCCTAAATATCCTCCCAGCAGCCAGCATCAGGTGAACACTGTTTACTGAGGGCTATTGAGAGACACCCGCTGGCTGACACTGGAATTACAACCTTCCACCCAGGTAAGCACAGTGCTACCAGCAGGCAATCCAGGTCCTGATGTTCAGTTTGCATAAGGACTCAGGTGTGAATGCAGCCTACAGAAATATTTTTAGAGAATTGCCTCAAAGATGTGACACGATGATTACAGGAGTGACACAATCAACAATTTACTCCAGCATGGAAGGGATCCATTATACCGTCACTTTCCTGAGGTGAGGTTTCCTTTTAAACTGAATTTGTAGCAACAATAGCACCATACAGTAAAAGTGTTCAAAGTAAGAACCACTTGAATTTTTTGTGTGATTTGGTATTAATGATGAAAATGTGGCAAGGTTTTCCCGAATTTAGCACAAAGCTTTTGATTACAAATATGCAATCAGAAAATGTGTCGCAATTGCCTTACTGAATCCCCCCCGTGTCTTCTACCACAATATATTTGGTCTATAATGTGTCCCTCTTACCCTTGAATGGTGGGAGATGTGCAAGCTTGCAAACAGTGAGGTCGGAGGAAAGTTGGAATCCCACACACTTGATTATGGTCAGCGACTCAAACTATTAAAATATATGGCTAATAACCAACAGACAATCGTCATTTTTTTAAGGGAAAGTACTTCTAAAGGCAAACAGTTTTTTACCTTAATGCATACTCTGCATGGTAAAGAAAACCTTCCAATGGCTATGCCACCCCCCCTTCTTAAATACTTACCTGACACTACTCTCAATCCAGCACTGTGCCCACTAGCGGTCCTGCTCTCCTCTCTTTCAGCATCCAAGGACTTTACTGAGAGCAGCTGGAGCCATTGGCTTCTGTTGCTGTCATTGAAGTCCTGTGAAGAGGAAGTGGGGGGGTGGGACCAAGTGGTGTTGTGTGTGTCTATGAATGCACACAGCCCGGCTCAGGAGCACATCACAAGTGCCCTCATATCAAAAAGCATGCTATGGGGGCACTCAGAGAAGAGGAAGAGCAGACAGCACTGGCGGGGAACCCCAGAAGAGAAGGTAAGGAGCTGCTTTGTGCAATACCATTGCACAAATCAGGCGAGGTTAACATGTTTATTATATTAATTTAAAAATGTAGCTTTACAATCACTTTAAGTATGCAAAAGAGGTGTTTTCACACATTCAGAGTGGTTCAATAGAACAGCTGTTCTATCAATGGGTTGTTTTCAAATAATTTTAACCATTTTCCGCCTATAGCAGAATGACACTCGGGCGGAGGTTTCATCGTTCTGAGTGGACATCATATGACGTCCTTCAGAACAAGCTGCTCGATCGGTGATGAGATCTGTCCCTCGGACACACAGCATCTCCGATCACGGTAAAGAGCCTATGATGTAGGCTCTTAACCATGTGATAAGCTGTGTTCAATCACAGCTGATCAAAATGTAAATAGGAAGTGCTGGTTATCAGCATTCCTCTACTCACGCTAAAGCCTGGTTCACACCTGTGCATTTTTTGGTGCGTTTTCAGTTTTGCAGAAAGACACTACAGTCCATTTAACATGGTTTCGTATAGATGTAGTTCACATCTGTGCATTTTATGTAAAGGGCCAGGAACTTTTTTCTGGTTTTTGGTTCCATAGACATCAATGGATGAAAAGTGTGTATTGAAAAACACAAAATGCACCTAGAATATGTAAACTGCAACCTGCATAGGTGTGAACTAAGCTGCGTTCCACAGTGGAGACCTCTACACTGATAATCAGAGCAATGATTATCAGTGCAGCCCCATCAGTGATGTCTGTCAGTGCCCATCAGTGATGCCAATCAGTACCCATCAGTGCTGCTTATCATAAGGTGACCAGATTTTTAAAATTAAATCCAGGGACATATTTTATTTTACTAGAAATGGTGGGAATCAGCAACTTATAGCGGGACTGCGACATTGCGGCTGACAAATCGGACACTAAGTGACACTTTTTGACACTTTGCGGGAACCAGTGACACTAATACAGTGATCGGTGCTAAAAATATGCACTGTCACTGTACTAATGACACTGGCTGGGAAGGGTTTAACATCAGGGGCGATGAAAGGGTTAAATGTGTTCCTAACCAGGGTTTTCTCACTGTGGAGGAGGTGCTTTTACTAAGGGAAGGCATAGATCCCTGTCCCTGATTTGCAGGAACACAGGATCAATGTCTTCCATACAGGCCTGTACTGGCCATCGGGACTACCGGGAGTTTCCCGGTGGGCCGATGGCTCAGTGGGCCGGTTCATTCCCTGAGACACTCAGCCTGAGCCTGCGCGGCTTTGCACAGCTGTGCTGAGGCCGATCTGCCCTGGGTTCGGTTGTACCATCCAACAATTTAGTGACAGCCTGGGGGGGGGGTCCGGGGGGACAAGCCAGCGTACAGTACACACAGTCACTCACGCTAGCCGGCGCTGCTAGCTGAGTGTACTGTACTACTCACTCACAGACTCACTGTCTGTCTGTGTTACTGTGCTGTACCATCCTCGTCCTGTTTAGTGAGAGGCTGGCAGGCTGCTCTCTGTGTGACAATGTGTGCCGAGAATCCGGCCCAGGCCGGAGGACAGCCTGACTGGGGGGGCCGGAGGAAGAGG
>BLSH010245884.1:381046-393035 GCA_018402905.1 Glandirana rugosa | reverse complement strand
TCTGGCCCATCAAGACTCACTCTCATTTCATCAGTCCATAAAACCTTAGAAAAATCAGTCTTGAGATATTTCTTTGCCCAGTCTTGACGTTTCAGCATGTGTGTCTTGTTCAGTGGTGGTCGTTTTTCAGCCTTTCTTACCTTGGCCATGTCTCTGAGTATTGCACACCTTGTGCTTTTGGGCACTCCAGTGATGTTGCAGCTCTGAAATATGGCAAAACTGGTGGCAAGTGGCATCTTGGCAGCTGTACGCTTGACTTTTCTCAGTTCACGGGCAGTTATTTTGCGCCTTGGTTTTTCCACACGCTTCTTGCGACCCTGTTGGCTATTTTGAATGAAAAGCTTGATTGTTCGATGATCACGCTTCAGAAGCTTGGCAATTTTAAGAGTGCTGCATCCCTCTGCAAGATATCTCACTATTTTTGACTTTTCGGAGCCTGTCAAGTCCTTCTTTTGACCCACTTTGCCAAAGGAAAGGAAGTTGCCTAATAATTATGCACACCTGATATAGGGTGTTGATGTCATTAAACCACACCCCTTCTCATTACTGAGATGCACATCACCTAATATGCTTAATTGGTAGTAGGCTTTCGAGCCTATACAGTTTGGAGTAAGACAACATGCATAAAGAGGATGATGTGGTCAAAATACTCATTTGCCTAATAATTCTGCACACAGTGTATAGTGCTTAAAAGATTCAAGTGGATGTCCTCCTAAATGGACAGAGGGCAACACTGTGCATTAAAGTGCAAAAGATATACAAAATGTCCAAGCGATTGTAAACGAGATAAATTGATAAGTGCCAAAAGTCAATCAAAACAAGTGACTGGTGCCGGCAAACACTGTTTTTGGAAAATCCTTTAAACTCCTTAAAACTGCTTACCAGAAACTGTTAAATAATCAGCATGAGAGATGTACAAGTGACCCAGATATCATCCACCGAAACAGTATGTAACCATCATTAGGAACTGCTTGGAATATCTTCACTATCCCTGGCACCCTTTATTGGAGTATTTTCACAGGACCCAAATTTTCACAGGAGTTTCACCATGTTAGAAAGCGAGAAAACTCGCCATAGTGTAAAACCATATGGTGCATTTATTATTAAATGTAAAAAAACACTCACATCTCAGTAGACTAAATCAAGCTCTTTCATAAATGCAGTGAATTGGGGGGGGCGGATCCCGACACGTTTCGTCTCCTGTAGACGTCTCCTGGGGTGCCCCACCAAAACACTGCCCATATATATAGAAATATCCATAATTGTAATGCAAGATGTCTGTAGACTGTAGGCGGAAGTCTGCATCCGATGGCCAAAATGGCAACCCGGCGTGCCCTCCACGCCTCGATCTAAGCTGTGTTGTCAATAGGTACTTGTTAGAAGAAGACTGTGCTGAGGACCTGTTTGCACTTTGTTGTGCTTTCCTCGCGTTGAGGACTTGTTTGCACTTTGTTGTGCTCTCTTCACGCTCCTGGAGGAGGCGGCACCGGGCAGCTCTATTTAAACAGTGTGCACCCTGTAGCAAATGCTGTCTGTTCTACATCGTTTCTGTACCCTGTGACCTGTGAGCTATTCTAAGTGACTTCCTGTATCCTGTGACCCCGGCTCCCCTTGGACTTTGTTGCTATCTGCTGCCCTGACCTCCGGCCTGTCTACGACTACTCTTTGCCTGCTCCTTTGTACCTTTGTTGCCCGCACATTGCCGACTCTGCCTGAACTTGACCACCCGCCTGCCTGACCCTTCTGTACTTCACCGCCAGCCTGTTAACGACCCGGCCTGCACCACTACTCTTCTGTTGCACGAGCTCCAGTGGATTCTCAGCTACCATCATAGACTGTATCCAGCCCTCGTGTCCCCCTGCGCTTCAGGATCCCCTGTCTCCACTACCAGGGGTCCTTGAACCAGGGCCACAAGTGAGGTTGTCCCCTACACAAGTCAGAATCAACCACCAGGTACGTGACAGCAACAGACAGCCACACCCGAGTCTGCGCAGGGGACCCCTCCTATGGATGATCTGAGTGTGCACCTGGATGGCCTCACTCACGCCATAAGGACCCTCCAAAGGGGGTACACCTATCTGAAGGAAGTATACGGGAGCTCTCCACCTCAGTTCCAGCTGCTCCCCGTCAGTCTTCCCCGTGCACCATTGTGGCCCTGCCCATGGAGCCCGATGTACCTTTGCCAGAGCGGTTTGCGGGGGGACCACCGGAAGTTCCGGAGCTTCCATACCTCATGTGAGCTGTATCTCGCTCTCCAACCCCCGACTTTTTCAGTGGAGACGACTAAAGTGGGGCTGGTGATTTCACTGCTCTTGGGGGAACCACAAGCATGGGCCCATCGCCTATTGGAGCAGAAAGCCCCGGAGACTACCAGTTTGGACCGGCTGTTTCAAGCAATGGCTCAGCTCTATGCAGACCCCCACGTAGCGGCCACGGCGGAAGCAGCTCTTCACGCCCTGCAGCAAGGCCGCCGCACAGCTGATGAATACGTCTCTGTGTTTCGGCGCTGGAGCGCTGACACAGCCTGGAACGAGGCGGCCTTCTGTCATGAATTCAGGCTGGGCCTCTCAGAGCCGCTCAAGGACGGGCTGGCTCGCGTTGGGGTGCCTCCTACCCTCGACGCACTGGTCGATCTGTCCATACAGATCGATCGGCACCTGCGGGAACGCAGGAATGAGAGGTCCACGAGGGCTGCACGCCTTACCGAGATGACGTCCAGAAATTAGCTGTCCTGATTCCTGTCCGGCCATTCCCTCCGTTCCACCAGACCTGTCCAAGTCCATGCAAACCAGTTTCCACCGCCCACCATTGACCTCAGAAGAGTGCCAGAGGCGCATGGTCCTCAGCCTCTGCCTATATTGTGGAGGGCCTGGGCATCTGGTGAAGAATTGCCCTGTTAAGGCCGGTAAGCGGGCCACTCTGACCCAGAAAAGCCTGATGCATTTACCAAGCAACAAAGCCCATCTGGTCATCTCTCTGTTACTACAGCTCCCCAGTGGGGATATCCAGGTGCAGGCAATTATCGATTCAGGAGCCTGAAGTTGCTTCGTTGATGCCACTTTCTCAGCCAACCACCAGATCACACTTCGACCCAAGGACCATCCAATGGTCATCCAGCTGGAACCACTATTAAATCCAGCCACGTTACCCAGGAGACCATCCCTATACCCGCCAAGTTAGAAGGGGGACATTTGGAATTTCTACGGCTGGACGCCATTGCATCCCCCCTATTCCCAGTGATTTTGGGTCTTCCCTGGCTCCGGATGCACAACCCCCATATTGACTGGGCCACGGGGAAAGTGCAGTTCAGTTCTTCCTACTGCCTTCAGCACTGTCTGCCTTCACCCTCATAGACCCCATCACCTATACTCTGTCTAGACACTGAACACGACCAGGACACCTGCCTTACTGTACCTGTACCGTACCAGGACTTTCTGGACGTATTCAGTAAGAAAGGAGCCGATGTCCTCCCACCGCATATGTCATACGACTGTCCGATTGACCTCCTGCCCGGAGCCGAGGTCCCCTTCGGTTGGATCTTCCCCTTGTCTGAAGTAGAGCTAGGGGCCCTCAAGGCCTATCTTGACGAGAACCTGGAAAAGGGATTCATCAGGCCATCTACTTCACCTGCCGATGCGGGAATCTTCTTTGTGGAGAAGAAAGACCGGTCCCTCAGACCCTGTATAGACTACCGGGATCTTAACAGAATCACCATCAAGAACAGGTACCCCTGCCTTTGGTTCCTGAACTTTTCCAGAGGCTAGGAACTGCAGCCGTGTTCACAAAGTTGGACCTCCGCGGGGCGTACAATCTCATCCGCATACGGGAAGGGGATGAGTGGAAGACGGCCTTCCGCACCAGGTTTGGTCACTATGAATACCTAGTTATGCCATTTGAACTTTGCAATGCCCCGCTACATTCCAACACCTGGTGAACGATATTTTCAGAGACTATCTTGAGCAATTTGTAGTGATCTACCTGGATGACATTTTAATCTTCTCCCCTTCCCTGGAAGAACATCCCAGGCACGTGAGATGTGTGCTTGCCCGCCTTCGACAACATGGCTTATATGCCAAGGCAGAGAAATGCGCTTTTGAACGCACCAGCATCTCTTTCCTTGGCTTTGACATTTCGGTCACAGGAATAACCATGGACCCGCAGAAGGTCTCAGCCATCTTGGACTGGCCCGCGCCAGTCGACAGAAAGGGTGTCCAACGGCTATTCTAAATGACTTCCTGTATCATGTGACCCCAACTCCCCTTGGACTTTGTTGCTATCTGCCTGCCTTGACCTCCGGCCTGTCTACGACTACTCTTTGCCTGCTCCTTTGTACCTTTGTTGCCCGCACGTTGCTGACCCTGCCTGAACTTGACCACCCACCTGCCTGATCCTTCTGTACTTCACCGCCAGCCTGTTAACGACTCGGCCTGCACCACTACTCTTCTGTTGCACGAGCTCCAGTGAATTTTTAGCTATCATCATAGACTGTATCCAGCCCTCGTACCCCCTGCGCTCCATGATCCCCTGTCTCCACTACCAGGGGTCCTTGAACCAGGGCCGCAAGTGAGGTTGTCCCCTGCACAAGTCAGACTCGACCACCAGGTACGTGACAGCACTTCAATGCGCTCCAAGCCTCGGAATGAATCCGGGCTGGAGTTATGAGTCCAAAGATGGCCGTCTAGTGACTTCGGGTGATGACGGCGTTGACGCATATCCTGACTGGAACTACAAACCACATCCGGTGGGCAATAAACAAACACAGGCTTGAATTAAAACAAAGGACTCCAGTGGAGGTGAAAAAAGACATCACTCAGCTGATGACGTGTAAAAACCCCTTAACCCAAAAAGGGGGATTTTAAAACCGTTACCAAGATGAATTTACATATTGTAATATGGCAAAATCATATTAATATTAAAATAAGCATATAAACCCCTGACTATATATATAATCACTAATCAAAACTGGTCACCAAATTGGGCCAAAGAAATGAACTTCCCCTTTACATATATGGTCTGTAAAGACATCACGTCATCTTCATCTGACTTGCAACCCATGCGAGACCTTCTAAATGTTAATGGGGTAAAAATCCCCTCAAATGTACATACCTATTGAAAAAATGTAGATAGCAGTTCACACAAAAGAATTTGAACCAGTATATATAGAAAATAAGAATATAGAATCAATGTCCAAAACTTTTATCATTGGACATTCACATCTCTATTCTTTATTAGTAACTGAAAAGAAATATTGTGTTGTATAGATGTAGGGGTTGTCAAATATCCTAAGGTCCGCCACTTCAATGTTATTGGACCCATTAAGAGGGTCAATAGGGATCAATATGTAATGTTATAAAACCTTAGGCAGAATGTATAAATGGTGATCTACTCTAAAGTGGTACACTCAGGAAAAATGAGAACTATGAATGTGTAATGGTAAAGAGCAGAGAATAAACCAATCAGCTAAGCCTTGTTAGTAAAACAGTTAATGTCCCATTCTACGTTAAGGCCGTAGGGATGATAACATTTAAGTTGATGAATCCAGAAGGTTTCAAGTTGTGAAACCTCTCTTCGGATATCATTCCCCCCCCCCACATATTTGTCAATGACCTCCTCATAAAAAAGACCCTAGAGGTACCATCTTTCAAGTCACTGACAAAGGTCAAGTAGGCCAACTCAAAATTTCAGCCACAACTGGGCTTTTATTCAAAAGGAATGAGCAGCTTTACCATCTGAGAAGATAAAGAGCCTCATCCACAAATACCACAAAATAATTCAAGCTGTCATTGATGTTAAAGGGGGCAATATACAGTATTAAATTAAATTTTGATCTCATCACTCCAAATGACTTTGTGCCAGAAGGTTTGAGGCTTGTCTCTGTGCTGTTTGGTGTATTGTAAGCGGGATACTTTGTGGCATTTGCGTACTAATGACTTTCTTCTGGCGACTCGATCATGCAGCCCACCTTTCTTCAAGTGCCTACTTATTGTGCATCTTGAAACAGCCACACCACATGTTTTGGCTTGAAGTCTTTTGTGGTATTTGTGGATGAGGCTCTTTATATTCTCAGATGGTAAAGCTGCCTATTCCTCTTGACAAAAAGCCCAGTTGTGGCTAAAATTTCAAGTTGGTCTATTTGACCGTGGTTTGGTTTCAACAGAACCCCTCATTTTCCACTTCATGATTAGGGTTTGAACACTGCTGATTGGCATTCTCAATTCTCTGGATATCTTTTTATATCCTTTTCCTGTTTTATACAGTTCAACTACCTTTTCCCGCAGATCCTTTGACAATTTTTTTGCTTTCCCCATGACTTAGAATCCAGAAACACCAGTGCAGCACTGGATGAAGGATGCAAGGGTCTGTCAGGAGTCCAGAAACTCATTGACCTTTTATACACACACACTCATTACAAGCAAACAGATCACAGGTGAGGATGGTTACCTTTAATAGCCATTCAAATCCCTTTGTTTCAGCTTGTGTGCATATTATTAGGCCAAAATCACCAGGGTATGTAAACTTTTGATCAGGGTCATTTGGGTGGTTTCTGTTGTCATTATGATTAAAAAAGAGTAAACACAGTTGATTGATAATAAATGGCTTCAGACAAACACTAACCATGAGTGAAAAAAATGTTTTGTGTTATCATTCATATTCTCTGAAAAATAGATCATAAATTCTGCCCGGGTATGTAAACTTATGAGCACAACTGTATGTATGAATGTGAGTTAGGGACCTTAGATTGTAAGCTCCTTGATACAAGGGACTGATGTGAATGTACAATATATGTAAAGCGCTGCGTAAATTGACAGCGCTATATAAGTACCTGAAATATAAAAAATAAAATAGTCTGAACGGATCAATATCTGCCCCCACCAACAAGTGCAGTGTCAGTAGATCACGGTCACTTCTGATACGCAGCACACAAAACCGCATCATTAGCAGAGTCAGGCCTGATCTCTGCTAGCGCTAGCAGTTAATTTTTTTGTAGCAGTTCAAACAGTCCTTAACAACCAGGTGCTTTTTTACCTGTGAGTCACACTAGGTACCTATAAATTTATTGCCCAAAATGTCAAACGAAAGGTACACTAGTGAAGAGGCCTACGGGATGCTGAGCATGACAGATGAGAACGATGGGGAGTCCTCACTGTCAGAATCAGGCTCAGTATTCAAACCTGTAGAGAGCACCGGCACCCTCACAGATGGCTCTGACGATGGAGTGGAGGCCCCTGCTAAAGTCAGGCGTACCCGAGCCTGTTCCCAGGTTGCTGAGGTGCTGCAATTCTCGTATGCAGCAGAGTGCCAGGACTAGTGCCGCTCTACCTTCTGGTGAACTGGCGAGCACCAGCGGCCTAGTACATCCTGGTCATAGACAAACCAGCACTTCAGTAACACTTGGTTACATAGCGAGTCCCATAAATGCAGTTCAAGCTGGTCTGGTGGCTAGCACGAGTAGTGTCCCGCAGTCACCAAGAATTCAAACACAGGCATGTAGATCCCATATTTTCCATCCTGATACGCTTGCAAATCCTGATTGGCAGCCTACAGATTCTGCAGCGCCCCTCTTCCCCCATTCACTGGCCAACCCGGAATTCAGGTGGAAACAGCAGATTTAACGCCGCTTGGTTTCTTTTTAGCTGTTTTTCATGGAAGATCTGTATGGATCTATTGTGGACCAAAGCAATTTATATGCCAGTCAATTTATCGCTGCAAATCCAAATTTGACCCTTGCCAGACAATTTGCATGGAAACCTATCACGGTTTCTGAATTTAAGTCTTTTCTGGGCTTATCCCATCCCATACAGAGGTTCAGAAGCTCAAGAGTTGTTAGGTGCATGTGTGTAACCTGCGCAGAGTGCACAGTGGGACTCACTCCGCTAATGGGAAGTATTCGTGGAAAACACTGGACAGGTGGATGTGGACATTGACTCAACGTGTCCCTCACAGGGTCCTGTCACAGGGAACCAAGAATTAACTGGAGAACAGTTGCAGTGCAAGTGTACATGGTGTACATTCATCTCTAAAAGTAGAGGTCCACCTTAAAGTTGAGTATTCCCCCACGGCAGCCTCAGTCCCAGTGCATTGATGAATATGGCACAAACCAAAGGTACGTCATGTGTGTTAAAGTGTCCCTGTACAAGATGCCTAGAATAGCCCAAAAGAATCTAACCAGGGTAGGCTTCTTGTGTGAACCTTGCTTGACACCCAACGAGGAGGGAAACATAGAGGGCGTGACAAACAACCACCACCCTACCCTTCCAATTCCTGCATCATATAGTGCAGGGATATGCAATTAGTGGACCTCCAGCTGTTGCAGAACTACAAATCCCATGAGGCATTGTAAGACTGACAGTCACAAGCAAGACACCCAGAGACAGAGGCATGATGGGACTTGTAGTTTTGCAACAGCTGGAGGTCCGCTAATTGCATATGCCTGTATGGATAGCACTTTTGCCTGGCAGCAAAAAGGTTGCTGGTTCGAATCCCAACCACGACACTACCTGCCTGGAGTTTGCTTGTTCTCCCTGTGCCTGCGTGGGTTTCCTCCGGGTACTCCGGTTTCCTCCCACACTCCAAATGGCCCTAGTATATGTATGAATGTGAGTTAGGGACCTTAGATTGTAAGCTCCTTGAGGGTAGGGACTGATGTGAATGTACAATATATATGTAAAGCGCTGTGTAAATTGACTAGCGCTATATAAGTACCTGAAATAAATAAAAATAAAATACAGGAGGACAAATGAGGGGCCTGCCCGCACTCAAGGCAGCAGGGGAGCAAGGGATAAGGTAAGTATATCACCCTTTTTATCACCCCCTGGGCAAAGTCAAATTTTTTCAGCCCTGGAGCTCAGGTTTAAAAGACAGCGGCATAATGAATATATTTATGGTTACATTTTGTTTTGTGAATTTAGTGCAAGTTATTTCATAAAAACCAGAGTTGTTTTGCAGACAGTGCTGATTTGATTTACTAGCATGGCTCTGATACTGAGCTGAGGCATGTATCCACTTTCTCCTCCAACACATGTTGTAACTCTTTTTTAGAGCATTTTATTTTCCTTTTCACTACAGAGATTGCTTTGTTCTTCTGGCTGTTAAATGATGCATAGTACAGAGCGGTTAGATTGTGCAGGTGTCTGTTGTTGTTTCTGCTGCTGTGGCTGGGAGGAAAAAGTGTTGTGTAACATTTGCAGACTGCCTAGAAAATGACATGTTATCTACTACTTTTTTTTTTTTTTTGAATAGACAGCTAGAAGTTGCAAACAATGCAGTAGTGCTTTGAGGAACAAAGACCAAATCAGTTCAAATTCAGAGCATAAACCTTGGCTGTAACCTGATTCCTGGGTGCCATCCCTTTAACTGGTATCTTCATTCTTCACCTTTGTCTAACCTCCATATGTAGGAGGCGGGGATGTATTTAAACACCATTGTGTACTAGTCTGGAACTTCAATCTCCTCCATCCAAAGTATAATATTTAACTTGAGCAATATAAATTTTCGCAGCTACAAGGAAGGTAAGCTTCCAGGCAAAAGAAAAATTCTGGGAATGCGCCTCTTAAGCCTCGTACACACGGGTCGGCGATCGTATACAACAGGTCGTACGAACGACCGTTGTATGCTATATTGACCGTTAGTATGTGCGATTAGAACAGCCTACGTACAACAGAAGTTGTATGAGCAGACTAGAAAACTTGGTAGTACCAACAAGCGGTCGTACAACCGTTGTATGGTGTGTACAGAGAAGTTGGTCCAACAAGTTGTACTGTGCAAAACACACATGTTCAGAAGTCAGGAACGGCCGGATGCTAATTACAGGCACCTGAACTTTCTCTTTATACGTTCATAACACATCACTACGTTCGACTTGGTCGTACGATCGTTTTGTGCATGTCAGTACGTGAGATACAACAGCCAACATACGATTTGGGCCGTTCGGTCGTACGACCGTTGCACCGTGTGTACGAGGCATTAGGCCCAGTACACACGGTACAATGGTTGCGCAACAACAGTCTTACAACAGCTTGTTGTACGATCATCCGACCGTTAGTACGCGTGATTACAACAGCCGTTGTACAACGGTTGTACAACTGCAGTTGGATGAGCAGACTAGAAAACTTCGGCTGTACAACAAGTATGGCCGTTGTACCGTGTGTACAGAGAAGTTGTATGTGCAAAACACGCATGCTCGGAAGTCAGGAGCGACTGGAAGTGTCCGTTCTGGGAAACCTACGTTCCTAATTCACAAATCACATGCACCTGAATTTCATTGTTATACGTTCATTGCACATCACCACGTTAGGCTTGGTTGTACAATCGCTTAGTTCATGTCAGTACGCGAGACACAACAGCCAACATCCAACGTGGTCCAAAGTTGGACATTCGGTTGTACAACCGTTGCACCCGTGTGTATGAGGCTTAAGTCATCTTGTCGTGTGGTGCACAGAGAGAACACTAAAATTATAATGTTCTGGTATAAAATGTCTGAGATTTTGCACCCTCGAATTCCAACAAAGCCCAGAATGTTTTGGAGATGTGGTCATGGAAATGGCTGCCTTTTCCATATTTTTTTTGGAAATGCCCTCGCATCTGCCCCTTCTGGGCCTATATGGTGTAATTCCTGCAACAAATCTTGAATTCCCCCTGGACCCCTCCTTTCCCCTGGATCTAATTCATTTTCTTTTGGGTCTACCTTTCCCTGGCATTGCTAGACACACCAAAAAATTGATTTCTCATGTTTTAACTGCCGCTAGGAGAGCTATATCTCTACACTGGTTGTCTACAAGCCCGCCATTACACACTGAGCTACTAAATGTTGTTACCGATGGAACATCTTACTGCCAAAGTTAGGGACACTCTAGAACAGGGGTGTCAAACTCAATTTAATTGTGGGTCACATCAGCATTATGGCTTCCCTCAAACGGCCAGTTGTATCTGTTAAGCCCCATACACATGGTACAACGGTTGTACAACCAGCTTGTTATATGATCATCCGGCCGTTAGTACGTGCGATTAGAACAGCCATCGTACAACGGTTGTACAACTGAAGTTGGATGAGCAGACTAGAAAACTTTGGTTGTACAACAAGCGGTTGTACGACTGTTGTACCGTGTGTACAGAGAAGTTGGTCAAACAAAGTTGTATGTGCAAAACACGCATGCTCAGAAGTCAGGAACGCCCTGAAGTGTCCGTTCTGGGAAACCTACGTTCCTAATTCACAAATCACCTGCACCTGAACTTCCTTGTTATACGCTCGTAACACGTCACCACGTTCAGCTTGGTTGTACGATCGCTTAGTGCATGTCAGTACGCGAGACACAACAGCCAGCATCCAACTTGGTCCAAAGTTGGACGTTTGGTTGTACAACCTCTGTATCCGTGTGTATGAGGCTTAAGACTAGATGTCTGAAGCACCCCACCCTCTCCTACATCATAGTTAACACCTTTACATTGTGCTGCTGCTGGGAAGAAGCTGGGGATAGAGGTGTAAAGTAGGATGTGCAGGGTCTGGAAGAGGACCTGCAGTCTGTTGCTGGAAGTCTGCTGAGTGCTGAGACCAGGCCAGGTGGAGTTGAGGGGTGCTGTTGTTTCACAGAGATGCACAGGATCTGTAGGAGGAGTGCTGTCCTCTCTGCCGCCAAATGCTGAGATGGGGGGGTGGAGGGGGCAGAGACGATCCTCTCCGCAATTCCAGATTAATATTAACCATTTGTACTCGTCTCCTTACTCTCCATGGAATGCATGTGACTAGGGTGCCCAGGGTTTGTAACAATTTAACAAGATCTCTTACACAGGTTGTGTTCCGGGTGCCCGGCTTAGACCGGGTGGTCCGGTAAAATACACCGCGAACGTGGAGAGGACGTCGACGTCGTGGGGGGTGCAAAGACTGGGATGGAACAGAGTCGTCAGTCTTGTCTTGAGGAGGATGTCTAGGACACGAAGAGGAACGTCGACGCCTCTCCTAGCAGAGACGGGGGAGGTGGGGGGGTAGAGTCGT
>BLSH010245884.1:365596-376565 GCA_018402905.1 Glandirana rugosa | reverse complement strand
AAAAAAAAGAAGGAATGTGTCTGTTTGAGAAAACATTTCCATCCTGCTGCTTCTAATATTCTCGCCACTGCAGTAAAAAAACAAATGTTGATTTGAGCCCGCTAAGGCTTCATTTACACTGCTGTTGGTAAACCGACGTTTAGAGGCATTTGGGCATTTTTTTCAGCTGCCCTTGAACTCTCCTCTATGTTATCTTACCTCTTACCGGTACATGTACACAGGGTCGTTTAAGTTCATTTCCAGGTAGTTGAGTTTAGAGGCTTTCTTTGGAATGCAAAAAAATGGATTCAGACGCCAGTTCAGAGGCATTCGAAACGCCAAACAGCTTGAAAATGCACCTAAACGCGGTAACTCGCATCTGGGAGCGTTTCGTTTACAGGTGTTTCCATTTAAAAAAATAAAATAAATAAATAATAATAATTTTTTTCAAAAAAGCTCCTAGGCGCAAACACGGTAAAACGCGGCATGCAAAACGGACGTTTTAGACACCGGTTTCTAGCTGTCAAGATAAAACGTTCAAGGGAGGTTGAAACAGCGTCCCGTGTAAATGGAGCCTTAAGGCCCGCACACACGATACAATGGTTGTACAACGGTCATACAACAGCTTGCTGTACGATCATCTGACCATACGTGAGATTACAACAGCCGATGTGTGACGGTCGTACAACAGAAGTTGGATGAGCAGACTAGAAAACTTTGGTTGTACCGTTGTAGCGTGTGTACAGAGAAGTTGGGCCAACAAAGTTGTACATGCAAAATGCATGCTCAGAAGTCAGGAACGCCCAGAAGTGACCGTTCGTGTAAACCTACGTTCCGAATTCACAAATCACATTCACCTGAACTTCCTCTCTATACGCTCGTAGCACGTCACCGCGTTAGGCTTGGTCGTACGATCGCTTAGTGCACGTCTGCGAGACACAACAGCCAACATATGATTTTGGACGTCTGGTCGTATGAACGTCGCACCGTGTGTACGAGGCATTATGGTTCAAAAAATTAACAAACATTCTTGAAATGAAAAATTTCAACAACATTTTTCTAGTATAACACAGAAAATACACAATTAAATTAACGAGTAACTCCCTCACTACATAGAATCCACATCAAAACAATAAAACAATACATATATCATGGTTTATTGGCCAGTGAGTTAATTTGTGGTTTTATCACTATGGTATAAATATAACACTATGATATGTATTGTTTTTTTTGCTTTGATATGTATTTTATTTTATTTACATGAAGTTAGGGGGTTATGCATTGAATATGATATGAATATATATGAAGATATGAAGATATGGATCTTGCTGTGAGAATTTCATTTTCTGAGTGTTATATGTTTTAGTTTGAATAGGATACTTGTATAGCTGCTTGTTTGGGGAGGGGATTGTAGATTAGGAAATGCAGAACTTTGGATTGTGTTTGAAATTCTGCTAGTGTGTGCCCAGCTCAATAGGCACGATCACTTACCTTACACCACCATTCCTGCGCTTTCCTCTTCTCTCTGAAGCTCTGATCTGTGGCTGGTCCCTCTGCATCATCATGTAGAATGCAAGGCTACTAATCCTGTGGTGCACATTGAGGAGCTAAGAGTACAACCACGGCCATAAGCGGCTTATGGTGGAGACTGCAGAGGACTGGTCCCACCACTGTAGGAAGCCTCCTGGAGTGTGGAGTAAGGTAAGTATCTCTCCTTATTTTGGCACCCCTAGACCTAATGAGCATTTAAAGCTGAATTCCAGGTAAGGAAATTTTTCATAGTTACATTTGTCCAACTTGGACAAATGTATGTATGCATAAGTCATACCTGTTGGACCACTGTGGAAGCAGAGAATCACTGTAGTAGTCACCACTACTACAGTAATAATCGCTGTCTTCTAAATTCTGTGATCACAGGGCATCATTTGTTCAGCATTTAGTACCATTCACAGAGTGCCTTTCATATTTCTCAATGAATAGAAACCATTCTCTGATTGGATGAGATGGAAATTGTGACCACCCCACCTCTCCATCTCATCCAATCAGATATTACTTTGCATTCATTGAGGAAAATCCAAGGAGTTCTGTGAATGATACCCATGCCATGTGAGTGACTCCCTGTGATGAGAAACAAGTGATAGTTTATTGACACCTAAACTGTTAAAGACCTTTAGGACTTCTCTCAACTTCATCTGCACCCCTTTCCCCTACAGATATCCTGCTGAATTTAACCACAAATGCCAAGGGTTGTGTGGCATTGGTCTGCCCAGAATTACTCTATATCACGCAGCAGTTCATTTCACCAGGATAGTTGACTAGTGCTGTAATGAGAACTGCAATGGATGGAAATGGAAAGTGAAGAGTCCCCATCCCAACTGTAGGGCTACCATGGCTGTCTTTGCCATTAACCCCAGAGGTCCAGGCCCACTCAATGATTGGCATCACCATTCAGACGGCAAAAAGACTTTTCTGGGTCTGCTGACTATACATACGGAAAACAAATTCTGCCTCCTTGACTTTTTTAATGACTAAGTGGCTCAACCAAATAGATTTCAGCTCCATGCTTAACCCCCCATTTGATTTTTGAAGACCTTTGTTGACAAATACCACGCTACAAGGCCCTACGTAGGTCTAATGCCCCCTCCCATCATACTCTTTCCAGGATCTAGAAGATCCTAACCATCCAAGATGTAAAGTATAACCCCACCACCCCTCATCCTTTTTAGGCTACTTTCACTCTTAGGCAGTTTTCAGGCGCTTTAGCGCTAGAAATAGCCTCTAAAAGCACCTCCCATTCAGTGCATTGTGTCTTTTCACACTGGGGCGGTGTGCTTGCGGGACGTTACGAAAAGTCCTACAAGCAGCATCTTTGAGGTAGGTTGGGAGCACTGTATATAATGCTCTCAAATGCCTAAAAAGCGATTTTAAAGCGCCGCAAAGCGGGACTTTTTTACCTTTATTTTTTTTTGGTAAAAAGCACCCCGCTAGCTGCCGAAAAGCGCAGCAAAAGCACTACTAAAACAACGCTAAAGTGCCGCAAAAACGAGTGTCGCTTTAGCGCTAACGGCACAGGCACTCAGTGTGAAAGTAGCCTTACAGAAATGAGAAAAAGATTTGGGAAATTACCATTACCCACAGCAGCGTGAATACATCCTGTATTTTGCACATGATTCCACAATAGTGGATTTCACATTTCAGTAACTAGGGTATAAGACACTTGAGACAACATAAAATCCCTTACGTGTTACAACGTACATAAAATGAATGGCCAAAATCCAGAGGCCTGCTGGCATTGTGAGGTTGCATTGAGTACGTTGTCACATATCTTTTTGGTACTGTCCTAAATTGCAACCAATTGCAGTCTTTAATCGTCCATCTATTGAATACAGAAAGAGCCTGCATCCCTCTTTTTTTGGAAGCAGAATTCCCCACTCATCAAACAAATGTGGTCAACAACATCCTCCAAATGGAAGATTTTACCTCCACATTACACAACACGGATGAAGAATTCTGAACAATAAAGACCCTGGATATGTTTTAAAACCACAGACCCCTATCTGCAGGCAATGGTGCAAACTCCCTCCCTCCTCCTGAAGGCACAGCTTGATGGCTGAATTCCTTATGGCCATTTCATGGAGCCTAGTGTTTCTGGAGATAGTGTAGTATTCCCTTTATCATTCGTCCGCCCCCTGGGGAGCAGAACCCTCCCTTCCCCTCCTCATTCTCCCCCCTTCCCAAAAAAACTTACCAACACTATTTTATTTTTTCAACACAACACATGACAGATCCTTCGCTTGCTAGGTGCATTTGGCTGCTATTAAAAATAATTGCACCACATTCACATTTAGTTGCTTGAATAAAAAGGAGCATTACCGAATAGCTTTAAATGGGCTATAAGTGTTTGCATAGCTCAGAAAAAGAGGTCTGCATGTCCTTAAAATAAGAGCCAACATCCAAACCCCAAAACGGTTATCCTACAGAGATTTGAGAATGAATAAATTTAACAGGTATCCAAGGATAAGCTTCTGATACAAGTAATAAGAAAAGATATGAATGCCATTACTGCATATCTATTGGAATGTTTGCCCTGCTTTTCTCCTGTATGACTGTGTTTTCCAAATCTGCATGTTTTTTAGATAATGGCTCCTCTTTGTTTTTTAGGCCTCATGCACACAGGACGTTTTTTGACTGTTTAACAGCAGCTGCAGACATTTTTTTTCTACAGTCAATAAACCCTCCATCATGTTATCCTATGTGTTCATGCACACATAGACTGTTATCAACTGTTTTTAGCACTGACGTTTTTGAGCTGTAAAAAAACCCAAAACCAGAGGGCTCTGAGAGACATTTTTCAGCTGTAAAAACATTCAAACGCTCAAAAATGCCCAAAAACATAGATCCCCAAAGTTTTTGGATGTTTTAGATCAATTGGAAAAAAAAAAAAAAAAACGCTGGCCCTTTAAAAATGCAAAAAAACGTGCAAAAACGCTGGTAATATAACGCTGGTAAAAGCTGAAAAAAATCACTGATAAGCTACTGACGTTTGTGCATAAAGCCTTATAGATATTTATATAGTGCTGGCAATTTACACAGCACTTTACATACTGTACATGGACACCAGCCTCCGTCCTCAAAGAGCTTACAATCTAAGGTCCTTATATCTCACCCATACACATGCTAGGGCGAATTTAGATAGGACCCAATTATCCTACCATCATGTCATCAGGTGTGGAAGGAAAAACCTACAAGAAACATTCAAAGCATGCAAACCGTATGCAGGTAGTGTCCTGGTTGGGAATTTAACTTGGAACCCTACTTCTGCAAGGCAGACAGTGTTAATTTTGTCTACTAAAACATTTTAGTCGACTAACTTAATACCATTTTAGTCTAGTAAAATACGACTAAGACTAAAACAACTGAGATGACTAAAATACGACTAAGACTAAAACTGAATTGAAATTTGACGTCAAAATGAACACTGGTCTATAGTGCATGTTCATACCTCAATACCATAAATAATAACATATTCGATTTTTCACTCCAGGAGTAAATAATGAGTTTGAAAATTGTAGAGAAATGCTTAAATAATGCATTACAATTTAACTACACCCATTCGATTTTAGACAACTAAAATGAGTTTTAGCCGACTAAAATGGTTTTAGTTGACTAAAATGTCCTGGAGATTTAGTCGACTAAATACGACTAAAACTAAAACAATTGCAGAAGACTGAAATGGGACTAAAACTAAAATGCAATTTTAGTCCTAAGACTAAAACTAAATCAAAATTTTCTGCCAAAATTAACACTGAAAGCAGAAGTGCTAACCACAAAGCCACTTCACAGATAGTAGTTAGTGCCGCAATATTGCTATTTGTATACCTCTGTGTATATTCACAAAATCTAAATTGTTTGTGGGTTCCAGGAATGTGAAACACTACTGTAGGTAACTGCATTGTACACAGAGCTATGACAGGTTGATCACTAATGTACTGTAATACGGCATGTCTGACTAGGTATGCTAAAATTATCTGTATCACTAAAATAAAAAACTGGTAGTTTGTGACCCTTATTATCCTGGCTATACAAGCTGACACTTTTCTAGCAATTACCACCAGCTTTCAAATGCAAAAAAAACAAACCAAAAAAAACAACAGATCAAGACAACCTACCTTTGCAAGTTTCAAGCACTACACTGTTCCTAACAAAACTGTTGGTGGTAGTTTGTCTAGATTCATGTTGTCATTTTTTAAATGGAATGCTGAATAAAAGTGCCTAAGGCTGGGCAGCACAGTGGTGTAGTGGGTAGCACTTTCGCCTAGCAGTAAAAGGGTCGCTGGTTCGAATCCCGATCACGACACTACCTGCCTGGAGTTTGCATGTTCTCCCTGTGCCTGCGTGGGTTTCCTCCGGGTACTCCGGTTTCCTCCCACACTCCAAAGACATGCTGTGAGGTTAATTAGATCCTGTCTAAATTGGCCCTAGTATATGTATGAATGTGAGTTAGGGACCTTAGATTGTAAGCTCCTTGAGGGTAGGGACTGATGTGAATGTACAATGTATATGTAAAGCGCTGCGTAAATTGACGGCGCTATATAAGTACCTGAAATAAATAAATAAATAAATAAGGCTGGGGTCATCCAATTCGCATGACAGGCAAGTGTGACTGGCTCTCAATGGAGCTGGTTCACACATGTCCGGGGCGGCCGCGGTCCAGATTGAAAAAAGGTCCAGTGCGTCTTTGGGTCCGGTTCAGGTGCGAATTCAGGCTAAAATTCGGACCTGAATCACACCTGAAACAGTGTACAAGAACACACTGGACCCCAAGCATAAACCCATGGCTGCACATGTGTGAACCTGACCTAAAACTGAACACAAGTTCATGGACAGCGGTAAAGTGAAAGTTCACCTTTATATCTATTTTATATGCCATGCTTTCCTTCTCTAATCTACCATATCTTAAAAAAAGAAAAAAAAAAATGTCCAGGCTCATGTCCTGCATATCCCTCTACCAATCTATGCTCTCAATAAAACCCCTCTGTGTCCACTTTCCATTCACCATCACTCCTTGGCCTCATCATGAATCCCTCCTGTCCTGTGTCCTCCAAAGTGAGATAATGATTGACATACCTTCACACCATTAGCTCCAATGTTTCCAGTTTCCATTTAAATCCCACCATCCCACCTCTTCACCATCAGCTTCCCCTCATTATTATTATTATTATTATACTGGATTTATATAGCGCCAACAGTTAATCAACTTTAGTTCCACCATTAGTTTGTACATCATACTCTTAAGGCCCGTACACACGGTCCGATTGTTGGCCAACAACGGTCGCCCAACAGCCTGTTGGCAGATAATCCGATTGTGTGTACGCATGATTCTACAGCCGATTTACAATTGTCATCCAACAGAAGTTGGAGGACGAGACTAGAAAACTGGCATTGGCTGATTGTTGGCTTGTGTGTACAGAAGTTGGCCAACAAAAATTTGTAAGTGCAAACACGCATGCTCGGAATCCAGGAAGTGTTCGGTCATGTAACCTGTGTTCGTAATTCACAAATTACATTCACCTGAACTTCCTCGTTATACGCTCGTAACACGTCACTACGTTCCGCTTTGTTGGCCCATTACTTGACTCATGTCAGTACGCTAGACCAGGGTTTCTCAACCCGTGGTACGCGTACCCCTGGGGGTACGTGCAGCAAGGGGAGGGGGTACGCTGCCGGACTCAGCCTCTCTGATGTCGGGTGAAAAGGCTGCATAAATTGAACAGCCACCTCTGCTGACAACAATGCCGCTGTGGCCAGCAGAGGGCTAATGTCCAGGCAGTGGAGACAGAGGATGGAGCGGGGGCTGTGTCTTGGGGAGGAGCCGGGACCAGCGCTGTTGACACGGGGAAAAGACTCATAGCAGCAGCTGGAGCAAATATAAATATTCCTGCTGCTCGCACTCGCCCCCCTCCCCCCACTAGAGTGCTTCAAGGAGCGGCCCCCTGCACACCTGGAGGAGGCATTTGGGATGGTGAGGAGAAGAGGAGGGCCCCGCCGGGGAGGAAGTCCAACTGGGGCTGGATGGAGCCGATGGAACGGGGAGGTAGGAGAGAAGGTGTCCCGGAGGCCCTTCTCTGGGGCTGTCAATCAAGGTGGGGGGTTCCGGGCTCCAGCAGCAGGGAGAGAGAGCTACCATGTCAAAACCCCCTTCTGCAGGCAGCGACCACCAGCATGAGAGAGAGCCAGCCCCCCAATAGCTGCTCCTCCAGCTTTCCTCAGCCATAGCCACTGGCCATTATATCCACTCCTCTCATCCCAGTTATGAGTGCCACAAACAGTAAGGACAGCTCTGTCCTCTGCCAAGGTGCCCACCTGTGGCTGACAGCCCCTGACTCCTCCCTCCACCCTGCCCTTACCTCCACCTATGTAGGGCTCCACTGTGGGGGTCAGGAGGTCCCAGCCCAGTCCAGTGCTGATCTTCAGCCATGGTGGGCCAGGCACTCCGCACCCTGCGCTGGCACTGCCTGCTGTCCTGCTTCTTCACTGCTATCTTCCTCACTGACACCAGCACTGAGATACAGAGTACTGACACCAGCACTGAGATAGAAAGCACTGACACCAGCACTGAGATACAGAGCACTGACTCCAGCACTGAGATACAGAACACTGACACCAGCACTCAGAAACAGAACACTGACACCAGCACTGAGATAGAGAGCACTGGCACCAGCACTGAGATACAGAGCACTGACACCAGCACTGAGATAGAGAGCACTGACACCAGCACTGAGATACAGAGCACTGACACCAGCACTGAGATACAGAGCACTGACACCTGCACTGAGATACAGAGCACTAACACCTGCACTGAGATACAGAGCACCGACACCAGCACTGAGATACAGAGCACCGACACCAGCACTGAGATACAGAGCACCGACACCTGCACTGAGATACAGAGCACTGACACCAGCAATGAGATAGAAAGAGCCGACACCAGCACTGAGATACAGAGCACTGACACCAGCACTGAGATACAGAGCACTGACACCAGCACAGAGATACAGAGCACTGACACCAGCACTGAGATGGAGAGCACTGACACCAGTACTGGTGAGGCTGCATTTAAGGACACTGGTGAAGCTGCATTGACGGGCACTGGTGAGGCGGCACTGATGGAGCTGCATTTATTGACACTGATGAGGCTGCATTGATGGGCACTGGTGAGGCTGCATTTGATGGGCACTGGTGAGGCTGCATTTGATGGGCACTGGTGAGGCTTCATTTGATGGACACTGGTGAGGCTGCATTAATGGGCACTGGTGAGGCTGCATTGATGGGCACTGATCAGGCTGCATTTATGGACACTGGTGAGGCTGCATTTGATGATGATTTTGCACATAAAAACCATCACAAACACAAACCCAACAATAGAAATTTCTTTCTCGAGACAGGGGTACTTAGGAATTTTTTTTAGACCTGCAGGGGTACTTCACCGTAAAAGGTTGAGAAACACTGCGCTAGACAAAACTGCCATCGCCCAATTTGGACAAAAGTTGGACATTAGGTTGGCCAATAATCTGCACGTGTGTATGAAGCTTAAATTAACCACTTCAGCCCCCAAAGGATTTGCCCCTTTAATGACCAGTCCATTTTTTGTGATTCGGCACTGCGTCGGTTTAACTGGCAATTGTGTGGTCGTGCGACGCTGTACCCAAACAAAACTGACAACCTTTTTTTCCCCCCACATAGGGCTTTTTTTTTTGGTGATCACCTTTGCGGTTTTTATTTTTTGAGCTATAAATAAACAAAAAGCGTCCATTTTGAAAAAAAAACATTTTTTTTTTACTTTTTGCAAGAATACATATCCAATAAAAAAAACCCAAAACAAATGTATTCATCAGTTAATATTCTTCTACACATTTTTGGTAAAAAATAATTGCTATAGGCGTATATTGATTGGGTTGCGCAAAAGTTATTGCATCTACAAACTATGGGATAGATTTAGGTACTTTTATGTTTTTACTAGTAATGGCGGCGATCTGCGATTTTTAACGGGACTGCAACATTGCGGTGGACAAATCTGACCCCACATGACACTGTTTGGGGACCAGTGACATTATTACATTGATCAGTGCTACAAAAATGCAGTGATCAATGTAAAAATGATACTGGCAGGGAATAGGGTTAACACTAGGGGGCGATCAAGGGGTTAAGTGTGTTCCCTCAACGTGTTCTAACTGTAGGGGGCTGGGCTTACTGGGTCATGACAGCGATCACTGGGAACAGTAGAGCTCTGACATGTCCACTAGCATGGATCGCTGGCAGACATCAAGTCCACGGGACCCGCGGGCATGCTCCAGGGGCATGCAACAGGTGTGCGCGCTGACGCATGCGTGCGGACACCCACAAATCGCGCATGCGTGGCTGACGTACCATGACAGCGATTCGTGCAGGAGAGCCAACCTGCCGCTGCTGGTCTGGGAGCAGAACAAAACAAACCACAAAGGATAAAAAATACATTTATTTCCGAGACTGCAATAAACTACTGAACGGCCCATTCTTTCATTGTATGTAGACTCTAGGTGCTGTGTGCAGGCAGCCCATTCAAGTTTATTAAGACATAGCGACTGCACAGACACAGACATTCACCCCCAATGTGGCAGGCTTGTGGGTGCAAGTGAACAGCCCCGCACACCTGTCACAGCCGCTGTGTCCTAATTGACTTAAAGCAGATCTCCGGGCAAAAACTTTTTTACATGTTCTTGTTGCTAATCTCCTACCTGCACCAATTATGCCATTCATCTTCTGCTTCTTAAGCACTGCAGATACCCCGTACTCTATGGGTTTCTTCTCTGTACACTCTCGCATATTGCACTTAGGCATTGCTTGCCATTTATCTGCCCTAGGTTTGTCACTGTTATGATTTCTTTCATCTCTTATTTCTCATATTACCCACCTATGCACTTCCTTGTTATTCCCACTCCTCTTCCCTACTCATGTCCACAGCACTGTGTACTTGCTCTGCAATACAACAAATAATACTGCGCTCACATGTCACTCTAACCAAAACATGTTGGAATAGCTCTCATACCACTCTGGCATGTAGAGGGTAAACATGGGCAGAGGGAAAGAAGGTCCCGTACAAATGGGAGATGTACGGTCTCACCATACTCTCGATAAGGTTGTACAAAACCAATCTCACTGTACACTCGCGTCATAATAAACAACATAACGTCTCGTTCATGTGTCACGACACCTGTACTCATCCCTTCTCCTCACCCTTATTGTTCCTTCACGTATCCACCCATTATACTCTTTATTCTCTACTTTCTTTAGTATTGTCACTGTTTGGATCCCGTCTATTTACCGTTCGTTACGGATTCACGTTATACGCTCTCACATGTCTCTTCTTTGGGTATCTCATGCCCCATAGACGTCACGAATTCTTCGTCTTCTACTTACCGTATTAACCACGTCCATCCTCTAATCGTTGTTC
>BLSH010245884.1:321124-335774 GCA_018402905.1 Glandirana rugosa | reverse complement strand
AAATTCAAAACTGTACAAGTGTTAGAATCTACAGCATCTTAAGCTAGAGGTTTCTCTTCATGAATGCAGAGATCTTCAGCATGGACAACAGTGTGTATTTTTTTCAAGCAATTTTTATTTTCCATTTTCATCATTACAAAACAAAGTAGAGAATCATAAAGGAGAAGAAAGCAGCATCAACAAGAACAGGTATCTCTTGTTCATGTGCTAATGCAAGTATCTATAACATTACAGCTGCTGACCTCTCCATGTTCTGGATTTGCAATTGAAGGGTGGGAATCCCCTTAGGCATCGGGGGAAACATGTTGAGACCAGCGCAAGCAGCTGATTTAAATAATTTTGAACAGGAAATGGGTAAAAGAAAAGGGGGGGGGGGGAGGGGGGGGGGGACAGTTTTAGTGCAAACAGTGGCCTTTAGACATTTCCAAATTTTACCAGTACAGCATATTACCATGTGTAAGCCTGGAGAAGTTTCACCCACTCGCCAGGTGGTACACAGTCGGAGCCAGCCACTCTTGGGGCAAAAAACGCACAAGGCAGTAAATTGCCGTACACCTCCCCAGGGCTGTAGCCTGACTGTGGATAAAGAGTTGACCACCATAGAGCACTAGTGAGACCAACTGTTGACTCAAACGAGGTGTAGTAGATGACTACTATAAACAGCATGAATAAAAGAAAAGAAAAAAAAAATATCACATTAAATGACATGCAAAAAATGTTGAGACATAGGACTGTAAAACACTGCTGAGATGCCAACATTTGGCATTCACGCCTGGTTTCCTGGCGGCTAAAAAGAAAAAAGGAAGAGAATAACTTGAATTGAAGATTGCTGGTTCGCCTGAGCAAGTTGAAATGTAGGATCTGCCAAGGCCAACAGTGCTACATCTAAACTGGATGAGACCAAGACCGTCCCCGAGACATGGTTCTTCCATGGGGCCCAGATAAAGTCAAAGCGATCCACCCCTCTGCCTCCATGATCTCCACCACCTTCCCAATCCAGCCCTGTTCACTTGGAACATGTGTGCTCTTAAATTTCATTGGTATAAGACGTTTTGCAGCATTAAGGTGGTGAGGTAGAGCGCAAAGTTTATAATGGGAAAAGGGTATGGTGGGGATGTGGAGCAAGAAGTGCTTCAGGGAAAGGGGAGATCAATATCTAGGCTTACCTTTATGCATTTCTGAACCATGGACCTGAAGTTTGATAGCACAGGGCAGTCCCACCACATATGGAGGAATGTACCTCTTTGGCCACATCCCCTCCAACATAGGTCTAAAATGGATGGGTAAATCCTGGCAGGGGAGGCAGGCACTCGGTACAATCTCGACAACAGCTTGTAGTTATTTTCTTGAGTATTGGTATCTACTGAACTGGAGTGTGTCAAGCGTACAGATAGTGCAGATGCTCATCAGTAAACTCACACTGGAGGTCTCACTCCCACTCTCTGAGGTATAGCGGTTTAGGGCTAGGGGCAGCTGAAGCAAGAAGCTTATAAAGGATCAAAATCATATGGGCAACGGGGTCCTTAGCAGCCCACAGGCGTTCAAATTCACTGGGGGTAGATCTAATCTGGGCCATATGGTATTGAGTAGACAAAAAGTCACGGAGCTGGTGATATCTCCAAAAATCAAAAGGTAAGCTGCCAAACCACTCCCAGAGGGTAGCAAGTGGGGCCAAGGTACCACCCTCCATGAAAGGGGACAAGCTAACTTCTCTGTCGCTGAGAGGAAGGAGTTGGGACTTTAAATGAGGTCATATAGGGACGTCAGCAATGATGGTTTTGCTAAAAGTGTTTATTTCCCTTCAAAAATGGTGAAAGACATGGTGAATACATTATTAAATATTCATGGTTTACACAAAACAACAGCACTGGAATAATGATTGAAAAGGCATATGTACATATCAGATAACAAAACACTCTGCCTGATGGTAGAGGTGGAGGCTTTCCCATGCCGTGAGGTGAATGACAAATGATCAGTGTAATTGAATCAAAAAGGCCATAAGTGTGTAAGAAGTCCATAGAGTTGCTAGCATAGACATGCGGCTTCATTGTATACCCAACGCGTTTCGTGGGACCATGCCCACTCATCAGGGGTAGATGCGATCATGTGCTATAAAAAAAATATATATATAAATAATTAAAAGGCCAATAATAAAGAGATCCAAAGACTAACCCAATTTACCCTATTGGGTTGTATACTAGTATAATGACCAAATCTTTACCCTCTTTCTAGATACTGGGTATCCTAATTTACCCCTTCTCTTTTGAGATTTGGTCTTGTCTACTTTGTATACAATACTAGGCGTATACACACTGTATAAATTTTGACCATGGCATCATATCAGGGCCAGGCATGGGAAGCCTTTGTGTCCAATCTCCAACAGGAGTATGACAAAAAGGAATCTAGAGACTCTGAACTCTCTTTTCTGTTCCAGAATCTTACAAAATGGCTTGAGAAAAAATCATTGATATACTGGCACATAAAGACGTTTGAAGAATATGCCAAGGAAAATATCAACCCGTTGGGACTTAGAGTACAGATATTCCCATCATTTGAGGATATTGAACCCTCTTTCAAACAATCCTGGAAGGAGAATTTGAAACAGTGCTCAAACAAAATGATGGACCTGCTCAAGGAAAAGTATCAAAGGCGGTTGGTAGATGTCAATAAAAATATTGACCAAATATACGCACAGATGACACCCCTACAAAACCAAACGGTGTATACAGAATTAAACGATAAAGTTAAAAAGTTGAAATATTTACTAGAAACATATTGGCCAAAAAAGAAGGAACAGGCGTTCCAGGAAGAGAGAGCTTACAAATGGAACCAACACCCAAATACTAGGAAAAATAGGTGGAGTTATAATCAACCACATACACAATCAGACATCTATGATGTTTCCTCTGTATCTTCTAATGTGTCTCGTTTTTCCTCTAAGCAGCAAAGACGTACAAGACGACCAACAAGACGACGACAACCTGACAACCTTCCTACTCAAGCACCAAACAAACGATCCTCTGACAACAGTTCTCTATCAGTATCGGGTAATATAGAGGGCTCTATCCCTCCAACACAAGGCGACTTTCCCAATTCTGTTTCAGTCAATGGTGGTGGTACCCCTTCTGTTTCACCTAAAATTCCTACAATTTTCTTTCCAAAAAACGGGAACCCCACTGCAACCCATTTACCCATCTAGATTCTTCACCATACCTAGGCAATGGCACAAATTCACAATTTAACATTATTCATTTGTCCTCACATACACTCACTCCTGAAGAGATTTCTGTTCTGTCCAAAGGATTGTCATTTTGTCCAGATCATGGTCTGGACAAATTTGAAATCATAAAAGATGTACATCTTTATGCACGGAAACTCCTCTTGGGTAGCATGTACTCAAGGGAAGCGTCTGACATAGAGAAACCCTATATTATAGCGAACTTATAGCGAACGTAAGGCTCTCACCAACCTGATTAGCCTGTTGGAAGAGAATGACCCTGGTGACCTTATCAACAACATTGACATTGAATCAATGTTGGAACGCGCCGATGGTCCCAAAAATAATACAACATCACAAATAACCAAATCCAAATTAAAGAAAAAATCCTCTGTTTATCCTTCCCCAAGTTCTAATCAGGGTGTATCTGCCTTTTTGAAATTGTTATCCCAAGAGATTAAAACACTTCGGACAACCCCTCCCTCTATCACGCACAATCTATCCCCACAGGAAAATAAGGCCCTTCAAGCCTTATCGAATAACCTTCAAATTACAATAAAACCATCAGACAAAGGTGGGAACATCATCCTTATGGACAATGCCCACTACGTTAACATGTGCACTAGAATGCTGAGTAATGCTGATTGGTACCTACCCATAGAGAAATCAATAATTGAACTTTTCTATAAGGTTTTCTACCTATTAGTAGATAGTGCCTATTACAATAATACAATTTCGAAACAAGCATGGGATTTCATTCAAACCACCCACCTGAGAATTCCAACTTTCTATTCCTTACCCAAAACTCATAAGGATTTAAACAACCCACCCGGGCAACCAATAGTCTCTGGGAATGGGGGAATAACAGAAAATTTGTCAAAACTGGTGGATGAACACCTGAGACCATTTGTCTCAGAATTACCCTAGTTCATAAAAGATACAATACATTTTTTGCAAATGATGGAGTGCACCCACGTCTCTGGTAACACCATTTTGACCACTATTGACATGGAGGCCCTCTATAGTTCAATACCCCACAATAAAGGGATAATAGTCATTCGTAAGGCGTTGGCACAGATGAGCCACCATGAACAGTCCTACAGTGACTTCATTGTCGACTCGTTGGAACAAATTCTCAAACATAATGTCTTTACCTTTGAGGGCTCCCACTATGTCCAGGTGCAGGGAGTGGCTATGGGGACATGTTGTGCCCCCGCCTACGCCAACCTGTACCTGGGGGAGGGGGAGCGAAACATTGTTTTTGGACAAAACTTTCTCGATATATGCGAGCCACATACTGTATCTATGTGGTTTCGATATATAGACAATATTTTTGTATTATGGGACGGTCCCATGAAACTCCTGGAGGACTGCCTGGTGGCCCTAAATGCCAACACCTACAATCTGAAATTTACCATGCTATGTGACACATCCAGGGTTAGATTCCTGGATGTAGAGGTCTACAAAAGTGAGGACAATATATTGGCATGTAAACTCTTTAGGAAACCCACAGCAGGTAACACAATTCTTCACCAGTTTCCATCCCCGCCCCCTGGTAAATTCCATCCCCTACAGCCAATATCTACGGATCAGGAGAAACTGTTCGGATGACAATATGTTTAAACAAGGGGCTAACTCACTGAGACAGTGGCTGCTAAACAGATGCTACAGCCAAAAATGCCTAAAAAAAGCATATAGGAGAGTCATTGGGGCCAAAAGACAGAATCTATTATTTGCAGAAAAAAACAAGAAACGGGAAGATATAGAGCCAGCAAGTAGGATCATGACCGCGTACTCTACACAACACAATGCAATTAAAAGAATATTAACTAAATATTCACATTTACTTGTAACTGACCCCAATGTGGGTCCTTTTGTTCCTACGGTGCCTTTGATCACATACAGCAGGACACCGTCTGTCGGTGATCGGTTAGTGTGGAGTGGATACCAAGGTATCAAACGTACGGACCCCTGTACTACCCTGGGGACCTTCCAATGCGGGGCTGGCTCATACTGCCATTATATGGATAGCCGAAAAAACCCTGTCCTCCCAAGTGGCCATAAATTTATACCCAAACACTTTGCGAATTGTCAAACTATGAGAGTTGTTTACCGTCTGCGTTGTCAATGTGGATGCTTCTATGTGGGCAAAACTGTCCAGAAGCTATGGCAATGCTTATACCATGTATATATACACATGTATACCCCAGAAACACCCTGGGGTAAACGTGGTGCAGGTACATGCAGGTCGCGTCCCCAAGCTATCATTCCTAATTTTGGACCACATACATTCTGCCCCTCTTGGAGATGTTAATAAACTCCTTCTCCAATGAGAATTAAGATGGATTGTCAACTTAGATGCCACATCACCACAAGGGTTGAACCAAGCCCTCAACTTCAAGTCCTTTTTACCAGGCTTTTCCACCGGTGGCTTTGACAAGGACCTCTAACATTGATCACTAACAATGGAACTGCTAATAGGCAAATTATTAGCCCAACCAAGGATATGTACAATTCATATAGCTTCCATCGAACATGGGATCAATGATCACTTCAGTAAGTGATACATTCCATATACATATATAATTTTAATTGGCCTCATGGCATTAATGTGCCAATACTCTTCCAACCTTCCCGGTTTTTGATCCCGCTTGTCTCTCTTACTGAATCTAATGCCCAGAAATACGTACTAAACATGAGGTTTATGCATGTGTTGCTGTGTGTCACGTACCTGATCCGAGGCCGAAATGCTGAGGGAGGCTCCCCTTGCGGCTGAACGCAGTATACCCCTGAAGTTGGGAACAGTAGGTATGATGCGCAAAGAAGCACGGGTCACCAGAGCTGCGAACAGACTTGAGTAGACGTACACCGAAGGACCGTAAGGACTGGAACTCAGTGATGACAGACTTTCAGCAGGTAAAGTCTCTAGGAAGAACAGTCTGAAAAGGCCTGGTAAGGATGCAGCAACTCAGGAGGTGGAGACAGGTAACCAGTGTAGCTGGGTCAGCACAGGCAGCAGCAGTAAGGAAGTCCGGGAGCCAAGCCGGGGTCAAACACAGGAGGACAGTCTTTAATTCAGGCAGATGTGCTGATACAAGAGGCAAGATAAGGCAGAGTCCGGATAACAAGCCAGGGGTCAAACACAGGAGGCAGGCAGAAGAGAAGTCCGTGAGGCAGGCCAGAGGTCAAAGACAATGGAGAAGTTCAGGAGCAAGGTCAAGGAGCAAGCCGGGTCACAACAGAAGTTTCAGGCAGAATACAGGACACAGGTTCAGGAACACTGGTGAGCTGAGACAATCCAGCGATTTGTGTGATACAGAGGCCGCCTTTTATAGGGCAGCAACCAACCTCATTGGTTGCGCTGAAGACGCGGATTGCGCCTTGCCGGACGAACGTTCGTGCGCATGCGTGGATGCGATCGTCCCGGGCGAGCGTTCGTACGCATGCGTATAGGAACGTGACGATCGTGTCTGTTTCTCTGATACTGTGGGGTTCCCCTCCCTCTCTCTTTCTCTTCTATCTCTCACTTGACTTATACAGTTTACAAAATATTCCTCCTGACTTCTTTAACTGAGATTATATGACAGAACCACTAGATGGCAGCAGGGGATGGAAGTCCATGCCTCCCCTGTTTCCACCTATCTTGACCAAGTAACCTATGGTCCGCCCTGTCATCTCTTTGTCATTTTGGTGGGTGGTGCCACGTGGACTTGCACGCCGCTTATGCGCCTTACCACTATGGAGACGATTTACGCTATGTTCTGTCTTAGCTCGACTGTATGCCACACGGTCCAGTACTAAAGATGGCGATTATGCACATCTAATCCACACATGTAAGCCGTCTGATGTCATGGACGCCCGACGATTTCAAGCGCGCTTACGTCAGATGTTGCCGACCCAGAAGTCATAAGGAACAATATGAGATATGCAGTGAAAGGCAGCCAAACACCGACCAGCGATACTCAATCACCACTAATCACCTCATGGAACAGATTGACCATCTACCACCAGGTGTATCATCAAGACAAAGTCAGATGGTATGCACTTTGGGGGTATATATGACCCCTCCCTGTGGCGTCCTCCATGATCCAACATTCCCAGCCATTAGACGCCACGGTGGAGACGCACATAAGACTGAAAGGACAGCCACTGTAAGTACTCTTCCTGTACACGAAGGTAGACATAACAAATTGGGATTAAAATCATCTTGAAGTTATCTCTGAAAACTATAACACTTCCCTTCCTTTCCTTTATCTCCACTGCAGTGACATTTGAAGTTACTTCAGGAAGAGACACCTCTACCTCTTTTTGTGACTCCTCTCCCTTCCTTCTTATGTCCTCCACGTCTCCCTCCCCCCAACTCCCTACAGGCGTAAAACTCTCTACTATTTACTACATAGACCCTATACTCTTCAGTTAAGTGTACTCCAACAAAGTACTCCCCTCCCCATGAGAGCTTCTGGCTGGGAACACATACAGCATTATAGGCATTATGTAAGTAGCAACTGTTTTATGTTATTTTTCAATATGAGGCTCTAGTTTTTGTCATTTGTTCCTTTCTTGCTATGCATTTTTCCATTCCCGTTGATGGGATACATACAATAGTATTATTTGTACTATACTTATAGCATCTTGTATACTCCCAGTGTGGCAATAATCTTGTTCAAATATGGATGTAGTACATAATATTGGTCGATGTTTTGCATTGTGTATATGCCAATGAGGAAATCTCTATTTATTTGCAAATTGTACATTGTGTAACCTTGATGTTTGTATACATTTTTAGACTATAAAGTACACGCTACATGTCCCCTGAAGAAGGAAAACTAAACTATAGAGAAAAGTTTCCAAAACACGTCGGGACTCTCCAGCAAAATTATTTGCTAGCATGACTATACTTATTGCTTATATACTTGTTCTGTGTACTCAACCTATGGTATAATCTGTAATTGCTTTTTTTTTTAACTTGTGTCCCACTTTTAAACAATTTTTAATCTATGTTTCAATAAAAATGTATACAATTGACACCTTATACTCTATACGTTAATTTACTATTTGAGACGCCTACCCTAAATACCCCAGGGGTAAAACGTGTCCGAATGTATAATCAAGAGATCTATCTATATGTTAAAAGTTCAAACAAGTAGGTATATAAGGGGGCAAGATGATCAAACCTACCCTTACACGCGCTGAGCGGTGTGCCACAGAGGGGGCCAAACCCAATGGACGTCCGTGGTGGGAGCTGAGGATGGGGTGGCATGAGCCAGAGGGGACCACAGCACAGGTCGCCCGAGAAGCAGACATCTGGGAATGGATGGTGTCTATGTTAATAAATGGGTGGGGACAAGGTGTGAGCAAACTAGTGCAAGGCGAGAGTACCATGCAGTAAGCCAGGAGGGTGACTAGAGAGAAGAAAAAAAAGTCCCAACTCCTTTCTCTCTCTGAGAACCTGGGATGGACATGTAGAATTTTCTACATCTCAAAGTCCCACTTGCTTCCCTTTTTCAGTACAACAGGGATGGAGGTCAGTATCAGGGCAGGCAGCAATGTCCACTCCAAACCAGTGGTAGACCCCATTTGGTTTGTTATGTTATTATGTTATTTTGCTATGTTATTTTATTTTATTCAATTACACTGATCATTTGCCATTCACCTCACGCCATGGGAAAGCCTCCACCTCTACCATCAGGCAGAGTGTTTTGTGATCTGATATGTACATATGCTGTTTCAATCATTATTCCAATGCTGTTGTTTTGTGTAAACCATGAACATTTAATAATGGTAATCGCCATGTCCTTCACTATTTTGGAAGGAAAATAAATATTTTTAGCAAAACCATCATTGCTGACGTCCCTATATGACCTCATTTAAAATTCCAACACCTTTCTCTCTCTGAGAACCCGGGATGGAGATATAGGCCCATGATGCTTACGACAGGTTTTTAGCCGCAACAGTTTTTTCGAGGGGGAACCACAATTTAGTGGAAGCGTGAAAGCTCCAGTTGAGAATTTGTTGCAGCGCCTCCACTAATATTGTTGAGCATTAAGTATTCCAAGACCTCCCATCCATTTGGGCCATTGTAATAAAGCCATGGCAAGTTGTGGTCTCCTGCCACTCCACACAAATGAGATAAAAAGGGTGCGGAGTTCGAAAAAGAAGCGCTTAGGCAGGGGGCCTGGCATGAAGGGGTTACACAGCCAGGTCGTACACAAATGTCCAAAAAATCCGAAAATAATGAAGTGGTTAAGCGAGGATTTGTCCGATTCAGCACTACGTACAACACCAGAGCTTTTGATATCCAGCGGATTTTGTCCAACAACTGGAAAATTCTGAAGCAGGATCCGGTCCTAGGTAGAACAATACCTGACAGACCAGAGATTGTGTTTAGAAGATTGAGGAATGTCAGGAGCTATATAGCACCAAGCAGGGTCCGCAACCCCCAAAATAAACAGGGCTTCAAGCTGGGCCCCTGATCTTCCATTTTCGACCAGCCAGGTAGCTACAGATGTGGAGTGAAGAATTGCAGATCCTGCTCATACATGTGGCATAGGAAAAAAGAAGTCCTGGGTAACAATGGTCAAACCCATAAGATCAGACAGTTCATCAACTGCGGTACCTGCTTCGTGGTGTATGGCCTGATATGTCCTTGTGGACTACTGTACGTAGGGCGCACCACACACCCTTAAGGGTGCGCTTCGGTGAACACAAGTGCAGTATACTGGCCAAGAAAGAACGCTCTAGGACCAAGAGTAGGGCCAACTACTCGGTTCCTAGGCATTTCGAACAGGTACATCAAGGTAATCCTGCTGGGTTGAGAACCTTCGGTATAGAGGCTATAGGAGGTGATCTGGACAGTGGTAGTAGATACAAAAAGCTGTGTAAAAGAGAAACTTTTTGGATATTCACGCTAGGATCTTTGACGCCGGGGGGACTCAATGAGGACCTTGAAATACATGGAGTCATCAACTAATGGGGGTTGATTGCTCCTTTCGGTGTCCTCTATTCGATCCCCCCAAGTTCAGTGATGTGTCTCTGGTTTCCCCCCCCCCCCCCTCCCCACAGTGGGCCCTAGTTTTTGTCCCTTCCAACACCTTTCAGTTTTCTCCCCTGTATCCCCAGTTATACTCTCCGGTAATTCCTCCGGTGCAATCTGGACATTGATAGAATCTAAGGTCATACTTGGGCGTCTGATTATACACATGTGTGTTCATTTCTCACATGTATGTGTATGTATATATACACACATGTGTGCACGCCCAATTATTTCATATATGGATATACTTTTTTATACATTAAATTTTTTATATATTACATGTTTTTATTTAATACATGCTTTTATATATGTTTTATATACATTTTTTATACATTATTTGTATATGTATGTGTATATATGTGTACATATGTATGTATATGTATACATGTATTCATGTATATGTTTTTTACACTTTTTTACACATTTACAGCATCATCCATCACTTTCCAATTGATTTGAATTGATTTTTAAGTGCTCCAACTGATAGAGTTATTGTGTCGAGATGATGTATCATGTAATATACAAGTTCATACGGTTATATCATGTTGTCAAACCGAGCTTTCAGTAGGCTACACAGTCTGCCCCTGGCCACCCATCCGTTGTACTAAGGGGATCTATAGTCAGTCTGGCTGCATGAAATTCGCATTCACTTTGCAGACAGAGACCCCCCCTTTCCTTGCATTCCTACCATACACTCCCCCCACTGACTATTGAAACATTTATCGTCATTGTCCAGATCTCCTTATCCTCCCCCACAACCACGCACAGCTAGGCAGCTTCAATGAGTAAATCTTCCACTAGATGGAGCTAGCCTATACCGGCTCTAGCTGGGCTGGACAGTGTAAGATGCTATCGAACAGCATCAACATCCGGAGCAGAAGAGGGTGGGGCCGCGAGCGCCGCCCTCCAGTATGCACTGTAGGTTTTTTACTTCACCGAAGTGAGGCTTGGAGCGCGAGAGGGGGCAGAGCTGAAAGCACCGCCACCCAGTGTGCGTTCCACAGAGGTCTACCGGGACCCCAGCAGAAAGTACACTACGAGTGGGAGCCCACCACCCGCATCCACAATAAAAGCCACAACTTATTGCAGGATGGAGGCCGCGCAGCAGTACCTCTGGAGAGGGAGGTCGGTCCTCCACTAACCCTCTGATCAGACATGGCTCTTAACAGGAGAACTCAGGTACAGCCCTATTACTACGATTATTATGTATATTGTTTTTACATCATTAGAAGCCCAGTATCATGCAAGATTGTCTTTAGGGGGAGACCTAAAGGTTATATGAGTCCTATGCTTTGGAGGATGGGAATATGTTCAGTTGCATATCAATGCTGAGTTTATGGCTAATTTCTCCCTAAGCGTAACATGTGATACAGTATCAAGCATTTCACATAGGGTTAATATCATTTACACGGCTATCTCCTATTCCTATGAAAAAAGTGGTGTATGGAATGCAGAGGAGGGAGGAGTCAAGAGCCCAGTGGGAAGACTGGCCAGCCACTCACGGCATTCGAGCTAGTGGGCGGGACCAAAAGAGGGCCCCACCCCCTCCCCTCATTAGTGCAGACTGGGTGCTTTAAATCTGAAGCTCGCATGTAGCAAGCCAGGCTCTGAGGAAGAGGCTACGGCCTCGCAACGCGTCAGCCAATCCATCCAGGCTACCAGTGGGAGGCGGTCGTACTGATGTGACCCACTCCTTCACATTGATGCTTGTCACAAGATTTGTCTGTGAGTATGTTTTTATGACTTTTATACAATAAAGGTATCAAGGATAATGCGCTAGGCCAGTGCGCCCTTGTGTCCTTTTTTTTGTTTGTTTTTTTTTGTTTCTCTTTTTTTTGGCCTGGCACCATCTGCAGGAGGAAAAGTGTAAGGGTCAAAACAGTCATCTTAATAATGTTCATGCAACCAATCCATGTGAAATTTGCTCTATCCCAAGACTGTAAGTCTCTACAAATTGTTCTAGGTAGGCAATAATGTATAATTAATGTCTTTTTTGCAGTTTATATTAAACATTATTTTAGTGACAGAGATGCTTTAAGATGATTTGCTGACTTTTAGAGCATGGCATAACTATTGTCTCACATACCAGAAATAACTACTAAAACCATATATCCTAAGGGCCGGTTCACATTGTAGCGAGGCGGAGCGGCGCGACTTCGCTGACAGTTCACATCTAGGCGAATTGTCAGGCGACTTGAGTCGCCTGACAATTCGCCTCAATGCTGTGCAAATGGGACCGTTCTAATAGGAGCGAATCGCTTCGCTCCGCATTAGAAAAATGGTCCCTGCACTATTTTTCGGGCGATCTCAGGCGGCTTGCATTGACTTCTATGATAGAAGTCGCCTAGCAAGCCGCTTTGAGATCGCCTGGAGCGCCGCATCGCGCCGCTCCGCCTCGCTACAATGTGAACCGGCCCTAATGCTTTCTGTCAGATTGAAGAAATCTGGTTACCTCCAGTATCCAGAAAGTTTGCTGTATGGACCTTATAACATTTTATTCCTGCACTGTAGAAATACTTCCTGGGTGGGGCACTCCCGTGGACACAAAAATAGATGAATAATTGAATGGTTCATTAAAACTATGGAAATTATTAAAGACTCTGACTTTTACAATATTCACACTTATCTACAGTGCTTTGAGTCCTTAGAAAGAAAGTTAAAGGGAGAAGTTTGGGGTTTGTAAAAAATAATAAACACCCATACTCACCTCTATGCTGCAGGATCAGTGTGAAGCTGCAGGTGTCCCATATCTGCTCTAAGCACGAGAACTGAGTGATCATAGGAGCACTGATCCCTCAGTTTTCTGACTGCTTGCAACAGGGAGCAGTGAATTTTTGCACGGGAGAGGGTGTGCAGAGAGGTGGAGCCAGTTGTCAATCAGGTAGCTGAGTGGATCCTGACAATAGAGAAACACAATGGTACCCTTTTCATTTCACTATTTCTTTAATATTTTGTATAGAGCCATAAAGGACTAAGGCTAGTCCTCCGATACATTTAGCTGTGTGTAAATAATAATATAAGCTTTAGCTTCTGCACTCAGTAAACTAATGAGAAAAGCAAATTAACCATGTAAATATGTAAAAAAGCAGCCTAAATCTTCTATTTTATCCTCAAAATGTCACTGAAATATTTGGATAAAGACTTGCCATAAGAGAACTATGGGTTTGCCATTGCTGTTCTAAAAAAAGCCAGTTCCTTGGCTGCCATGCTGGATCTAGCTTCAATGCTCTCTGTCACATGCTCAAACTTGGTATGCACACTAGCAGTTCTGGCTTCATTCTTATTGAATGCATGCGTGTTGCACAGTGGTTAAAGTAGAATTATAGGCAGAACGTTTTTCCCATTTTGAATAGAGTAAGGGAGGGTTATAACCCATCAGTTTATTTTTTGTCATCTGTGTCCCATAGGGTTGCCACATCATCCCTTTAATCCAGGACACATATGAATTACACAGGTTCTGAGGCTAATTTAATGCAGATGAGGCACCAAGTGAATTTAATTACCACCTTAATCAGCCACAGAACCTGTGTAATTAATGTGTGTCCTGGATTAAAGGGATGATGTGGTGACCCTAGTGTGCCATGGGGGAGATTTCCCTTCACTTCCTGTCCCATAGCCAAAGTGAGACGAAATCCCAGCAAATAAAGGGAATTCCTTGGGGACCCCCAGGCCACCAGAACTAGTATCCCCATTGGAAGATTTCCCCTTTATTACTTTTTGGGGACAATCTAAAATGTGGGATTTTCTTTTACTTTCACTTTCAATGATAATGATAATGATAAACAGGATAAATAGAGAGGGTAAATCTCCTTAACGGGGGCGCAGACAGCAATAAACACTGACAAGTATTCTAACCCCCCTCCACTCTGTCCAAAACCAAAATAAAAAAAAGTTTTGACTTTGGTTATACTTTAACCACTTCCCGACGGCTGATCGGCAAATGACAGCGACAGAGTGGCTCTGTAACGCGAATCGCCGTCATACGACGGCGGCCGCGATACAGAGCCTAGTGAGCGCACGCGCTCACTGTGTTCGGGGGGGGGGCAGGGAGCGGGTGCGGCGGCTTCGATTGCCGCCGGCTACCCGCGATGCCCCCCCCGGAGTGAATGAACGGAGGTCCGTGTATGTAAACACGGACCTCCGCTCTGTGTGAAGGGGAAGGGCTGTGATCACAGCCTTCCTGTACATGAAGGCTGTGACCACTTCCCTTCTCCTGTTAGGGCAGTCCCCCCACAGTTAGAACATGCCCAGGGAACATAGTTAACCCTTAGAGCGCCCCTGCAGGTTAACCCCTTCACTGCCAATGGGATTTACACAGTAATCAGTGCATTTTTATAGCACTGATCGCTGTATAAATGCCAATGGTCCCAAAAAAGTGTCAAAGAGGGACGGGGGGGGGG
>BLSH010245884.1:264803-299673 GCA_018402905.1 Glandirana rugosa | reverse complement strand
CCAACCCCCCCCCCCCCCCCCCCACCACCACCATTAAAAGATTGTTTAGTATGTCTCTAAATGTATGTATTCCCTTTTGGATATTTGTCTACTGTGTAAAAAAACAAAACAAAACCCAAACCCCTGAGTAAGTAAGTAGTAGGGCTGTAAAGAGGAACCAATGAAAAGATTAAAGAAAAATATATATTAAATACTTTATTATAAACAAAAGGTAATGCATGTAACAAAACAGGTTTACTGGCATTGTCAAGTATAAAAAAAAAACATACATTTTATAAATCACATTTTAAAAAATAACCTTCCATCTTATTTCTGCGTAGAAATAGGACACAGAACATAAAAACATAACCAGGGTTCAAATACATTCATTGTAACTGGCACCCCATTTGCTGATAATAACATATGCAATAAATAAAACATGCTAGCTAGAGTAAAAACCAAACTAAATGACTGAAAAGAACATTATCAAGAATAATTCTCTTTTTGTAAGTAGCCAAAATAGGAGGTTGAGTGACATTTTAAAAACACTGTGGTAAGGGTAATAAGATCTAAGAGCAGACCTGTCATTCAGTAAGTTTCTATTTAAAATAGTGTACAGCCATGCAAAATCTAAATCCCTGTACTCAAGCATGCTCAATTCCATTTCAGACAAGCTTGTATTAAACCCTGAAATTCTATATTCATATAAAGTGATCTAATAAACCATTCTCACAATACTAATGTCATTTTCTTTTATTTCTGATGGATTCATTCTTTTCTTGTTTTCCCTTATCTACACAGTATAGAAAGCAGGATAAAGGCTTGATATATAAAACGAAAAAGTATGTAGGTATTTCATTACATTTAAAGATGAACTCCCTGCAAACTGGTAAATACAAACTTTTACTCTACAAATTATTTTAGATTCTGTTCAGTCACTTTTGTGATCCAGGTACTGCTGTCAGACAGTATACCCTGGTTCAAGACCTAATCCTGCAGAGCAATAGTGGCACAGCTTAGTTCGAAATAAAACCAGCCTGCTGATTGGGCAGTGAAGGTGCTGAAGCACACTTACTGGGCCGCAGCTCTGCTCTGTTCCAATCATGTCCCTTTCAGTTCATGTGAATTGCACCAGATGGAAAAAGAAAAGGCCTGGGCTTGTCCAATGACTCAAACCCCTGGCCCAAATTGAGATGGCATGGCCTATCTCGGTACCAAAGGATGAAACACAGGTATGTATAAAAAATACAATTTATTAAGTATATCATGAATATTCAGACAATACAGAGGGATTCATTACAAACAGTAGTTACACCCATGTAGCATGTGCTAATTGTCAGGCAATGGACTTCAAGTTGGAAAAAGGGTTTGGATTTTGACCGTAGCCTCTACCGGTTTTGCGGTAAACAAGCCACTTCCTCAGGAGGGGTCAAAATAATTACATCTAAAGAAAATAATCAGTAGGCAATAACAAACATATATTTATATCATTTAATACATAGGTTAATGTTTTAATATTCAAATACCAACATGGGGGTATGTATTACGGTCCTGTGCTGCTTCCCCAGGCGAATTGCAGCAGAGCCCGTCTGGCCCTCCCTATACCAGCCTGACACTTTCCGTGCAGAGGATTACAAGATACCAATTTTAAGTAGTTTTACCAGTTGCATTCAATATTTAATGTTTTTTCCCACTGTATACATAAGTGCATAGGTCTATTTATATGTGTCTGATGTTCAGCTCTGAGGTCAGATATACAAATCTATACAGAGCTATTTACAAATCTATACAGTTCATTGGCTCATATTGCTGCTGTGTATCTGGTCTAAGCATTAGGCAGGCACCACAGAAGGCAACATTGCTAGTCACATACACTATATTACCAAAAGTATTGGGATGCCTGCCTTTAGTCTGGGTTTACACTGCAGTACGGAGCAGCTGACAGCAGGGGTCCGGTGCGCCCTGTTTCAGGTCCGGTTTTGGTCCAAATTTTTGGCTGAATTTGGACCTCAAATGAACCAGAAGACGCACAGGACCCCTGTGCAATTCACTCTAGAGATGTGTGAACCGGCTCCATTGAGAGCCGGTCACAATCTCCTCACATGCGAATTGGATGCAGGGAAATCCACATCCAATTCGCACTAGTGTAAACCCAGCCTTGCACGCACATGAACTTTAATGGCATCCCAGTCTTAGTCCGTAGGGTTCAATATTGATTTGGCCCACCCTTTGCAGCTATAACAGCTTCAACTCTTCTGGGAAGGCTGTCCAAAAGGTTAGAAGTGGGTCTATGGGAATGTTTGTTCATTCTTCCAGAAGCACATTAGTGAGGTCAGGCACTGATGTGGGATGAGAAGGCCTGGTTCAAAGTCTCCACTCTAATCCATTCCAAAGGTGTTCTATCAGGTTAAGGTCAGGATTCTGTGCAGGCCAGTCAAGTTCCTCCACCCCAAACTTGCTCATCCATGTCTTTATGGACCTTGTTTGTGCACACTCCTAAACCTTGCAAGCTCCCAGCACAGTTACTGGCGAGAACTGGAAAGGTCTTGATGGCTTTTTGCGATCGGGAGCTTTCCAGTCACGTGACAGCCAATCACAGTGGTCACATGGCCGGAATGCCCATCTCCTGGCATTTAGCACTCTTAAAGGGCCAGGAGACAGTCGGCAGGAAGGGGTTAAAGCTACTTTCAGGGCTTGCTTACATCAGATGCTTTCGGGTGCATGTTTTTTAAACACATAGATAACGCATGCACACTAAAATCAATGTTTTCCAATCACCCTAGTTCACACTATTGCATTTAGTTCCAGTGCTTTCAAAAATTACAACAGCATGCATTCATCAGAAAGAGTGTAAATGCACTTGTACTGTCAACAAAAAAAGACAGACAATTTTGGAAAAAAACTTTTTTTTTTTTGCTATAAAAACGCATTCAATAAAAAAAATAATTAATTTCTTCATCACTTTAGTCCAATATATATTCTGCTACATATTTTTGGAAAAAAATTCCCAATAAGCGTATATTGATTGGTTATCACGTCTACAAGCTATGGGATATTTTTGTGGCATTTTTATTTTTACTAGTAAAGGCAGTGATCAGCAATTCTTAGAACTGCGACATTGCGGCGGACAAATTGGACACTATGTGACACTTTTTGGGGGCCAGTGACACGAATACAGTGCTAAAAACTTTAGTGTAAAAATGGCACTGGCAAAAAAGGGGTTAACATCAGGAGTGATCAAAGGGTTAAGTGTTCTCCTAGATGTTATACGAATTGAAGTGTATATCTAACGTGTTGTCACGATACATAATGGTTACCAATAAAATCCTTTTTGATTAAATAAAAAAAAAAAGTGTGCTTTCTAACTGTGTGGGGGATGGTTTAACTGGAAGAAGAAAGAGATTGTGTTCCTGATTAGCAGGAACACAAGATCTCTCTCTTCCTCTCTGACAGAACGGCCTTCTGCCTTGTTTACATAGGCAGACCGCCATTCTGCCTCTCCAGTGAATGATTGGTGGGTCCCAGCAGCCATCGCGGCCGTCAGACCCCCTGACTGGCTCCCGCTGTGGCCAATCACAGTAGGACGCTGGCGGCGCGCATGCCCCAGACCCCGAAGAGGTAACAACGTACAGGTACGTTGTTTTGTGCAGCCGGCCCACCCTGCTGCAGTAAATGTGTGGTGGGTGGTCCGGAATCGGTTAAAGTAAAGCCTTTTTCTTAAAATAACAAACATGTTATACTTACCTGCTCAGTGCAATAGTTTAGCACAAAGCAGATTTAATCCTCCTTTTCTGGGGTCCCCCACCAGGGTTCCTGGCTCCACCCCCCCCCGAGTGCCCCCGTAGCAAGACACTTGCTATGGGGGCATTGGCACGTGCTTGCTCCCGAGCCCTGCTCTGAGTGTCCATAAGACAGAGCCGGGCTCAGCCCTGCCCCCGAGCCACTGGCTCTGACAGCAGCGGGAGCCAATGGCTCCTGCTGCTGTATCTGAGACCATCAGGGAAGAGAGACCCATGAGAGCCTCAGCTCTCGTACACACCGCTGGATCAAGATCAGGCTCAGGCATAGAATGCGGTAAGGTAAAAAAGACCTTCTGCCTTTACAAACACTTTAAAGCTGACGTTTAGGAATGGATATTTTTGCATTAAATTATATTAATTCATGAGCCTGTAGCTTATCAATCAGCACCTGACCACACTTCATCCTGCCCACTGTTTTCTGGATTGAGAGCACTGCTTCTGTTGCTGAAACCCTTCCAGTGTGAGCTGCAGTGTCTGGGAGGGGGAGCAGAGGAGTCACAAATGAAGGAGAATTTAGCTAAGTTAGGGATGGTAAAGAAGTTTTTGGTCTACTTTTCTTAGTCTTGTGCATCAAAGTAACTAGATCTGGGGCTTGCTTAGATTTCCGGGCATGAGTCTTTAGTTGTAAACAATAATCTTTTGTCAATTCGATTTTAACACACTAGTCAAGAAATTTAGCACACTTTATTGCACTGTCCTTCTTGATGCAGTTTCTGCTTAGACATACACAAGACTTTTAACAACCTTCTTTTTCCTGCAGTCACTTCCTAATTCCTGAGTGCTCAGTGTGATGGCTAGCCTACATTAGTCACATGGTCAGTCCCAGAACTGTTTTAGAACGGAAAAACTGAAAGAAACAGCTAATTTGAGCAGGATGTGTACTGCACACACCTTCTCTTTCCCACCAAACAAGGAAGTAATATTTTAATTTATTTTGCAGTTTCCAAAAACAATAGCTAGCTGCAGATTGAACTAGAGAGATCATTTTTATTTAAGGCCCCATTCAAACCTTTCTGGTCTGGTGCATTATGTTGTTGTTAACATGGCTTGAATTAGCCCATTGATTTGCGATGGCTCCCAATGCACCACATTGGACTGGAAAGCGCACCTGCAGCACACCATAATGCATGGTAGTGCATTGCATTGTGTGTTGGGATGCCATTCAAAAAAATGGCACTGCAACAAACTAACAGACTTATGACTAGCCTGCAGTGCAAAAATTACAAAATAAATGACAAAATAAAACTAAGTAGTAAATTTATATGGCATGTCCATCTTTTTTGTAAACAGATACAGGGTTAGGCTTAAAACATACACTTATTGCAAGGTATCTGGATATAGCAACAACAGTTTTATATAGTTGGACCACTTCCGGACCGCATCACGTACATTTACTGCTGCAAGGTGGCAGCATAACGAGATTCGCCGTCTATAAACAGCGATTCGAGCGTTCAAGAGTGTGGTCGCGAGTAACACCGACTCGATGTCTGCCGGCGACCTGCGATCGCTTACAATAGGAGAAAAACGGGGAATGTCAATGGTCCCAAAAAAGTGTCAAAAATGTCCGACATGTCCTACGCAATACTACAGTCCCAATAAAAATCGCAGATTGCCACCATTACCGTAAAAAAAAAAAAAAAAAGAAAATATAGTAAAAAACGCCATAAATGAATTCTTATGTTTGTTTATAGTGGTGATCAGAAGTGACACAGGGGTGATCAAATACCACCAAAAGAAAGCTCTATTTGTGGAAAAAAAGGACGCCAATTTCGTTTTGGTACAATGTCGCACGACCGCGCAATTGTCAGTTAAAGCGACGCAGTGCCGAATCACAAAAAGTGCTCTGGTCCTAACATAGGAAATCCTTCTGGGGGCTGAAGTGGTTAAAAGGTACCCTGTTTTATGCTCCATGTTTATTTGTAAAAAGAGGATTAGGCACTGGGAATTTTTCACATAGGAACTGATAAATGTGCAAGACCAGATGCAAAATCTGTGCATCACACATTGCAAACTGTATATGCACAATTCTGTTTAAAATATATACCTGCGTGATAATGCAATTTATGAATTCATAAATATTCACAACTAAAACACTCTATGAAAACAAAATCAGTGCAATCTTTGTTTTCTAGTACGCAGTGACCCTTGTGCGACTGTTCTTCCTTCTCATTTGCTACTTTTTTTCAATAGCGGGTAAACATACTAATATTAAAATGTCACAAAACCTATAGCAAAACAAACATTATATGAAGTACACTCCATATATATATATAATATATATCAAATATTTAGGAATCCTGGTAGGAACCACAAAGAGGGTTATATATCTGTAAATATTCACAACCTTGTCCTTTCATGAGAGAAATGCAGTTCTGCTGTCACTGCAGACATAATTACAAAAATGTAAGTCTGCTTGTCCTGCTGATTCTGTTGCTTCCATACTTAACGTCACTAATCTGGAACAAGTATGCAGAAAATTAAGTCAAAATGGCTATTCTGTGGCTAAATTGTCTGAGCCATTACTACTTAGTGAATATAAAAAACGTTGATGCCAGAAGCAGCATAGCGAGTTCTGCCTATGGTGGCAAACATGACTTTCTCCCATGCCTCAGACAATTCACTGCTCAATGCCTAAGGGACAAAATGCCAGGCTTGATTTCAGCCATGTCAGTTGGAGGCAGTGTCCTTATTAGAGGGTGCCTTGGGGGGGCTGGAACAGGGCAGCACATGGAAGGTAGATTGTCATTTTAACATGTAGGCCAGGTTTCTCAAATTGGTTGAGGAACCGTTGATATAACTTTATGGTCTCTGGGAACCCCTACCAATAAAGATATATATATCACTTTATCCACAGATCTTGGTACATTAGTGTGGGGGCCAGTAGGAAGATTTCCACTATTACAGATAGCTTGTCAGAAGTGGTGTCAGAAGTAACTTATCTGAGAGGCACATGGATTTTTCAGATGGTGTTTTCTTAGTGCATAAACGTACATGTTCAGCTAAAACCATGTATGCATGGTTACGTCACCATCATTTTATGGAACAAGTGTAGCTGGGAGTTTCCACCTAACATCCAGTGTTAACCTCAGTGGCCTTAAAGCGGAACTCCAGGATTCCTATTACTTTTTCAAATTTCTCTCCCCCTTGCTCCATTAAACTGCTGCCACATTGTACCAGAAAATGGCTGACTTTTTAAGATCTCTGTGAATTCATACCACTGTCATGTCAGTGTTACATAGAACCATATAAAAGTGAAGAAATAGCAGAAAAAGGCAGAGTATTCCATCAAGTCTACCCATTATTTTTTTCATTAACTTTCTTGTCCGATTATAGATCTATGTTTGTCCCAAGTATGTTTGAAGCCATTTACTGTTTAATGGCTCACTTCCTCTGCTGGTAATTTATTCCAAACATCAACTACCCTTTCAGTAAAATAATACTATTTTATCAATATATTTTTGTGTAAATGAGGTCTCCATAATGACACAGTATTCTAAATGAGGTCTCACTAAAGTTCTACACAGGGGAATCAGAGCCTCCTTCCTCCAGCTGGTGATCCCTCTACTGATACATCCCAGAATTCTATTCACTTTTCCCCACAGACTGGTCACACCGTTTGTTCATTTTGCAATCATCTGAAATAAGTACCCCCCAAATTTTTCTTCTGTAGTGCTAGTTAACACTGTACTCCATAATGCTGTACTCTTTTGGGGAAGTCTTTTTCCCTAGGTGCATTATTTTACATTTAGAAACATTGACTGAAGTCTCCACTGCTTTGACCAATCTTCCAGCAATGCCAAATCATGTTCCATGTTACAGACACCTCCAGGGATATTAACCCCATTACACACCTTTGTGTCATCAGCAAAAAGACATACCTTGCCCAACAAACCTTAGTTATATCATTAACCTATAGATCAAATAGAACAGGACCCAGTACAGAGTCTTGTGGTACACTGAAAATTGCTCTGCTTCCAGGCACAGGGAGGACACCTCTGCGTGGAGAAATAAAGCTACATTTCCCATGATGGGTACATTTTCAAGTGGATGCGAGGGCTGTGGGTGTGTGTGTGGACAAAGTTGAGAGTAGATGCAGATAAAGTGGGTAGATCAGACCAGGAGTGAGAGACCCCTGGGTCTACCCACTACAGCAAGTTGGGTGTAATTACTTCACTACTCGCTGTCTAAAGTACTACAACAGGGAAGTTACAAGACTGGTGGCCAGGGGGAAAGAGTGTAAAGGCCACCGGTCTTGTATAACTGCATTATGACTAAGGCCCAGGAAGGGGCTGAAATAAATCAACCTTGCTTTGTATTGGATTCCCCATGTATGCCTTGATGGATTTCAAATGAAGATTCTACTGACTTAAACTGTATCATGCTTTGCTTTCTTAGCCGTGTTTTCTGAGTGCTACACACCCATCAAGAATGAAACATGCTTGTCTGTTCACATATTATTGTCCTCTGTCCACCCCAGAGAGGTATCCCTATTGCTCTCATTGTAGGAAGACCTCTCTCCGTGTGAATTACTTTTGACGTTTCTTATGTTTTAATACAAGGTATATTTGTGAGACTTTACTCTGTATATTTGTCTGAAAATTGACTGTATCACTACCCGCTAACTAGGGTAGTTATGCTCCTTTGTTGTTTACCTATTGGGGAATACCCTGTCAGCTTTTGAGATGTGTATTTACCAGCATGTATATCCTACTTTCACAGAAATGGTGTATTGTAATGTATATGGATATACAGTATCCCACAAAAGTGAGTACACCCCTCACATTTTTGTAAATATTTTATTCTATCTTTTCATGTGACAACACTGAAGAAATGACACTTTGCTACAATGTAAAGAAGTGAGTGTACAACTTGTATAACAGTGTATATTTGCTGTCCGCTCAAAATAACACACATCCATTAAAGTCTAAACCGCTGGCAACAAAAGTGAGTATATCCCTGAGTGAAAATGTCCAAATTGGGCCCAATTAGCCATTTTCCCTCCCCGGTGTCATGTGAGTCGTTAGTGTTACAAGGTCTCAGGTGTGAATGGGGAGCAGATGTGTTAAATTTTCTCTCATACTGGTCACTGTAAGTTCAACATGGCATTTCATGGCAAAGAACTCTCTGTGGATCTGAAAAAAAAGAATTGTTGCTCTACATAACGATGGTCTAGGCTATAAGAAGATTGCCAAGACCCTGAAACTGAGCTGCAGCATGGTGGCTAAGACCATACAGCGGTTTAACAGGACAGGTTCCATTCAGAACAGGCCTCGCCATGGTCGAACAAAGACGTTGAGTGCACATGCTCAGAGTCATATCCAGAGGTTGTCTTTGGGAAACAGACATATGAGTGCTGCAGAGGTTGAAGGGGTGGGGGGGATCAGCCTGTCAGTGCTCAGACCATACGCCGTACACTGCATCAAATTAGTCTGCATGGCTGTCATTCCAGAAGGAAGCCTCAAGAAAGCCCGCAAACAGTTTGCTGAAGACAAGCAAACTAAGGACATGGATTACTGAAACCATGTCCTGTGGTCTGATGAGACCAAGATGGTGTCACGCGTGTGTGGTGGCAACCAGGTGAGGAGTACAAAGACAAGTGTGTCTTGCCTACAGTCAAGCATGGTGGTGGGAGGGTCATGGTCTGGGGCTGCATGAGTGCTGCAGGTACTGGGGAGCTACAGTTGATTGAGGGAACCCTGAATGCCAACATGTACTGTGACATAAGCAGAAGCAGAGCATGGTCCCCTCCCTTTGCAGACAGGGCCTCAGGGCAGTATTCCAACATAACGACCCCAAACACAACTCCAAGATGACCACTGCCTTGCTAAAGAAGCTGAGGGTAAAGGTGATGGACTGGCTAAGCATGTCCCCAGACCTAAACTCTATTAAGCATCTGTGGGGCATCCTCAAATGGAAGGTGGAGGAGCGCAAGGTCTCTAACATCCACCAGCTTAGTGATGTCGTCATGGAGGAGTGGAAGAGGATTGCAGTGGCAACCTGTGAAGCTCTGGTGAACTCCATGCCCAGTAGGGTTAAGACAGTGCTGGAAAATAATGGTGGCCACACAAAATATTGACACTTTGGGACCAATTTGGACATTTTCCCTTAGGGGTTTACTCAATTTTGTTGCCAGCAATTTAGACATTGATGACTGTGTGTTGAGTTATTTTGAGGGGACAGCAAATTTACACTGTTATACAAGCTGTACACTCACTACTTTACATTGTAGCAAAGTGTAATTTCTTCAGTATTGTCACATGAAAAGATAGAATAAAATATTTACAAAATGCGAGGGGTGTACTCCCTTTTGTGGGATACTGTATGTCTGAGTCTTATGTTCCTTTTTTTTCTACTTTTTCATGTGAACTTGTTATAACCGAAAAGATTTAATAAACAAAGATTAGATATAAACTGTATAGTGCCTTGTTGCTGGACCTTTATCTATTTTGCACTTCTTGCGAAACAGAAGTTAAAGGGACAGAGCGCTAAATAAAGGATGGCTTTATCACTACCTGGATAGCAATCAATTTAAGAAGTATAATTTTTTAAAGGTATGAACGCACCTTTACAATGATGCATTCATATTTCTGCCTGCTTTAATAGACTGTGTAAAATATATATATATATATATTATCTTACCTGTGAATCTATTTATATAAGATAATAGAATGGAACATTGGCATCACTAGTCTATTTCTGATGCAACCTCTAAAAACCTTCCTGTCATGGATAAATCCCAGGCCATTCTGACAGACAAAACTTTGCAAGTACTGAAAGTGCTGAAGAATGCCCTCATCTTCCTGTCTCTTGCACATCCCTAATGGCCAGTGAGACTGTCCATTATAGTATGTATATATTGGGTGTAGGGATGCAATTGGGAACTTACAGGGCCCCATCCACCCCAGGGACCCTACCTCTTCCCTGCCCCTATCATATTGATCTCTCATTCCTGTCTATTATGTTTTTCTTTTCTCATATTATAGGCATTTTGCATTATTCACAGTGACTTGATTCATGGCTTTCGGTGATATTAAGATGTATCTTTATGCCAAATTAACTGACCCATCTGCTGTGGAAACTGCTAACAACTGATCATAAGAGTGGTATACTTGCTTGTGTATGTTGTCATATACATACAGTTGTGCTCATAAGTTTACATACCCTGGCAGAATTTATGATTTCTTGGCCATTTTTCAGATAATATGAATCAGAACACAAAAACATTTCCTTCACTCATGATTAGGGTTTGGCTGAAGCCATTTATTATCAATCAACTGTTTACTCTTTTTAAATCATAATGACAACAGAAACTATCCAAATGACCCTGATCAAAAGTTTACATACCCTGGTGATTTTGGCCTGATAACATGCACACAAGTTGACACAAAGGGGCTTAAATGGCTATTAAAAGGTAACCATTCTCACCTGTGATCTGTTTGCTTGTAATTAGTGTGTGTGTATAAAAGGTCAATGCGTTTCTGGACTCCTGACAGACCCTTGCACCTTCTGGCCAGTGCTGCACTGACGTTCCTGGATTCTGAGTCATGGGGAAACCAAAAGAATTGTCAAAGGATCTGTGGGAAAAGGTAGTTGAACTGTATAAAACAGGAAAGGGATATAAAAAGATATCCAAGGAATTTCTAATGCCAATCAGCAGTGTTCAAACTCTAATCAAGAAGTGGAAAATAAGGGGTTCTGCTGAAACCAAACCACGGGCAGGTGCAGGTAGACCAACTAAAATTTCAGCCACAACAACCAGGAAAATTGTTCGGGATGCAAAAAAAACCCGCACAAATAATTTCAGGACTCTCTGAAAACACATGGTGTGGCTTTTTCAAGATGCACAATAAGGAGGTACTTAAAGAAAAATCGGCTGCATGGTCAAGTCGCACCAGAAGAAAGCCATTACTACGCAAATGCCACAAAATATCCCACTTGCAATATGCTAAACAGCACAGAGACAAGCCTCAAACCTTCTGGCACAAAGTCATTTGGATTGATGAGAAAATTAAGCTTTTTGGCCACAACCATAAACTCTTTATTTGGAGAGGAGTCAACAAGGCCTGTGAAACATGGTGGTGGATTGCTGATGTTTTGGGGATGTGTAAGCTACAAATGAACAGGAAATTTGGTCAAAATTGATGGCAAGATGAATGCAGTATGTTATCAAAAAATACTGGAGGAACATTTGCATTCATCAGCCAGAAAGCTGCGCATGGAACGTACTTGGACATTCCAACATGACAATGATCAAAAACACAAGGCCAAGTCGACCTGTTATTGACTACAGCAGAATAAAGTGAAGATTCTGAAGTGGCCATCTCATTCTCCTCACCCCAATATCATTGAGCCACTCTGGGGAGATCTCAAACGTGCATTTCATGCAAGACGGCCCAAGAATTTCCAGGAACTGGGAGGCTTTTCGCCAAGAGGAATGGGCAGCTTTACCATCTGAAAAGATAAAGAGCCTCATCCACAAATATCACAAAAGACTTCAAACTGTCATTGATGTTAAAGGGGGCAATAAATGATATTAAGAACAGGGGTATGTAAACATTTGATCAGGGTCATTTGGGTAGTTTGTGTTGTCATTAAGATTTAAAAAGTTGATTGATAATAAATGGCTTCAGCCAAACACCAACCATGAGTGAAAGAAATGTTTTTTGTGTTCTCATTCATATTCTCTGAAAAATGGCCAAGAAATCATAAATTCTGCCAGGGTATGTAAACTTTTGAGCACAACTGTATATGAGAGTTATGTTGAGCATCTATCCCAAATTAGGTGGAAACAGCTCCATCAAACAGTTATATTGTGTGTAAACTGACAAAGATGCATCTTCTATTGTTATAGAGCTTGGCTGCATTTTTCTTCTTCCCGATGAAGTGGGCTGTGACCTGTGAAACGCGTCAAAGTCACAGCAAGCAATTTATCACCCATTCACAGCAGGGATGATGAGCAAATTATCTAACAGTATCATACATTTTTATTTGTGAATGTTTCTATAAGTCTTTTCATTGTCTATATGAATTTTAACGTTTGTACAATAAACATTTGATATTTTTTACAATATTTCAGTAGTACAATTTAAGTCCTCAATTTAGCAGTTAGGGGTATTTGTGCAGACTTTTTCCTTGGATGTGGTACTAGACACACAGTTTTGTACATTTAGAAGATCTCCTTCGGGGGTTCCCCTCCTACCGCTTATTATTTTCTTAATTTTTGTCCTTTATAGTAATGTGTAGGGTTGGGCCTTAGTTGCAAGCCCTGACGCCATCCAGAATTTTGCTGGTCTCACTGGCTGAAATTCAGGAAGGTCTGGAAGGTTACTGCTGCTATGTGCAAGCATATTTAGGTGCCTACACATAACACCTGCAGCAATTTGAACTCCTTCCCCTCTAGTCACAGAGTCTCTTTAGGTTACACTGTTAGCTTTAGCGATTGATCATCATAATCCAATTACAACTGGAAAGACAGTTCAGCCCTTAGATTTATTATCCAATCAAATTACAATTCTTAAAGATCCATACTTTACAATATTACCACAATAATGCCAAATGGCTGAAACTGCTGAAAATAAGATAAACATATTCTGCATAGCACAGCTATGATGGTCAGCAGTTTTATTATACATAGTAATGCAATTCAAAGCATTCAACTGATGTGCAAACAACAGATTTTCTGTAAGAATTATTAACAATATTCATACTTTTTTGGCCATAGCTGGAAACTAAAACAGTTTATGCTTGAGACTGCAGTCTTACCAGCCACATTTGGCACTGCTCATAAAGTTATGCATTTGTCAGAAAAATACTCGCTGAGCCATACCACAGATCCAGCTGTGGCATTAGAGAAGAATATAGAGGCACTATAGGAAAAACTTCATAAAGACATATAAGGCAATATTCTAATAAAGTGTTTTTTCCCTTTTAGATAACATAGTGTGTTTCATTCCCTACAATAAGCATTACAGATTTATCAAACAGGTAAGGCTAACCCATACAAAGATGCCAATCCAATCTGTTATATAGGTTTAACACAGGTTATTGCATATATTACTCAGAAACGTGTACATCAAGGTTGTTAGTGGTAAGGCCATATGAATATTTAACATACACAAGGACGGATAATAAAAAAATACACACACAAACACACACTGTACAATGGAGGTTTCCATCATAGGTAGGCCTATATCAGATACCTAAAAGCCTTATCATACATAGGAGAAACCCCCTGAAAAGTTCCCCCTCGGAGGATCGCGGGACCTTCAAATGAAATTCAGAAAATGTTAGTACCAGATACTGATGGGAATATGCATGAATAGGTATACTGGCTATTATATAGCACCGTTAAATACAAATATGAAATATAACTAAATATTTTTGGATGAACAGTAGAATTGTTCATAGGAAAAATGCAATATCTTTTGTGTCAATACACAACGTTACCATTATTTGCAATTATTTGGCTCCTGAAAGGTATGTATATGAAGATAAGTTTTCCTTCCCTGTTGCTCCTCACAACTCCAGAACATTTATGCAGTGTGTATGTGAATGTACACACACATACCAAAAAAGAACCTTTGTGAGTCTAGTCAGATTTTTTGACACCAAAGTTGTCCATTCCTTTAAAAATTTTGTCTGCTAGACCTCCCATTTGTTTTTTCACAAGTTTCAGATGTCTCTCATGTAAAAGCTTTTGTATAAGGTACTTTTCTCTCTTGATTTTGTCTTTCGTTTCATCAGAAATGTCCGGGATAATGTACGATATTATAAACTTGACAAAGTAGACAATATGCTGTGGGAAGGCAACAGAAATACAATTAACAATAAAGAACATCAGCTAAACAATATATGAGATTTTGTGCTTGTGACCTTAAAGAATAAGCCTAGGTTCACACTGTAGTGGGTTCATGAAAGGGCTTCTGTACCTGCGGGAAACATGGGAGAAAAGTCCCCGATCTTCTTTGAAAAATGCAGTCACACAGAACTGCACCATGCATTTTCGTGCACCCAGAAAATGCACTGCTAAAGAGCAGCATGTTTTGCCTGGGAGTTACGTGTTCCCAGACCCACTACATTGTGAACCTAGCCTTAGTGCACTTTTAGACAAACCAAACATATTGCTTTTGCTCCTGTACCCTGGCCTAAACCATCCCACCCTCATCCTCCACAGATCAGTACTTGCCAAAATCCGTTGCCAGCAGCCTTCAGGAATTATTTACATCCCACACTTCAAGACTCTGGTCACAGCTGTGCATTACACTTCTATAGATATATCTATTGAGTCGTCGACTTGGTTGGGAGACTGATTTTGACAAGCATGGCCAGATGAGGGAGACTTGCAGATTTGGATGTAAACAATCCCTGAAGGCCGTGGGTGAAAGATTTCGATAAGGATCTGGTGAGGGTGAGATGGTTTAGGTCAAGGTACAGTGGCAAAAAAAGTAATTGTGCTTTGTCTGAAAGTACACTTATTCCTTAACTGTGCAGAACGTAATAAAAGTAATAAAAACAAAGGCAGTTACACAAATGCTCTGTTTAAGCAATGCAAAAAGTGACATTTTCAGATTGAAATATATTCCACTGTGGTGTCTTCTCTAAAAGAATGAAAGAGAACATCTCATTGGTTGAAATAAATTGATGCACATTACTGCTCTTGGAAACCCGATGGGTCCTACTGTGTAAAAAGCAATAAAGTGAAGAAAAATGGGATTTTATTAAGAATTTGACAGACGCAGCCTCTAAATGAATGACACGTGGGTTATGTACCTTTTACTAGGAGTAGACTAGGCAAAACGAAAGTTCAGAAAGCAAAGCTGGCCCCTCCCGGGGTGCCGTCCTCACTCAGCACATAACCCCTCAGCCTTGCATAGCATATCAGTTCGTAACAAGCCGTACAAACACAAGACCGAGGGGTGGGTGCTGCGTCTGTCAATGAACTCAGAGAAAAGGATTTTACAGTAATCCCATTTTCTCTTACGTTCATTGACAGACGCAGCCTCTATTCATGACACGTGGGGACATTCCAAAGCAGTGTCAAACAAGAGGGGTGGGTAAACAATAACAACTGTACCCAACAGAAGATCTCGGGAGGTGCCAGCCGTGCCTACACCGCCGCCTGCAAAACTTTGCGGCCAAAAGCAGCATACGCAGATGCTGACACATCAACTTTGTAAAACTTAACAAAAAAGTGTGCGCCGAGGCCCAAGTAGCCGCCTTGCACACCTGAGACACCGAAGCTAAAAAACGCCCAGGAAGTGCTAATCGCCCTGGTGGAATGAGCCCTGACAGGAAAAGGGGGTACTTGGCCCCGAACAGTATACGCATGGGTCACGGTCTGTCTGATCCAACGAGAAACAGTGGTTGACGAGGCCGCCAACCCTTTGCGCAGCCCATCCATCAGCACAAACAGCGCATCTGACTTCCTAAAAGGAGCCAAAGCTGCCAAATATACCTGCAATGCTCTCACCACATCCAAGGAATGCAGAGCAATCTTCTTAGGGTGAGACGGGTGAGGACACAAAGAAGGGAGGACAATGTCCTCATTAATGTGAAAAGAGGAGACTACCTTCGGAAGGAACGAAGGAGATGGACGCAACACTGCCTTATCCTTATGTAGGACCAAATAAGGAGACCTACACGACAAAGCTGCCAATTCAGACACCCGCCTAGTGGATGTGATAGCCACCAAGAAGTCGACCTTCTGAGACAGCAATTGTAAGGGAATATCCCTGATCTTCTCATATGGTGGCTTCTGCAGTACAGAAAGTACCAAGTTCAGATCCCACGGCGCCAGGAGCGACCGTACCTGAGGAGCCACATGACGTACACCCTGTACAAATGTACGGATCAAAGAATGCGTTGCTATAGGACGCTGAAACAGAATCGCCAGAGCGGAAATCTGGGCCTTGAGGGTGCTCAAAGACAACTTTTGGTCCAGGCCTTTTCGAAGAAAGGCAAGCACCCGAGCAACTGCAAAAGAACGGGGGTTCCAACCCCCCGCCTCGCACCAAGCAATATAGGCTTTCCAGGTGCGATGATAGATCTTGCGCGAAGTACACTTGCGCGCCTTAAGCATGGTGGGGATCACTGACTCAGAGACCCCCCTGTCCCTCAGTACCTGGGACTCAATCGCCATGCCGTCAAAGCCAGCGATGGTAAAGCAGGGTGCAAGATGGGAGCCTGCGACAGAAGATCTTCGTGAAGCAGGAGTCGCCAGGGAACCATCCGCACCACCTCTGCGTACCAAGAACGCCAAGGCCAATCCGGTGCTACCAGGATTGTCGGAATTCCCGCCACTTCTATTCTGCGCAACAACCGCGGTAGAAGCTTGAGAGGAGGAAAGGCGTACAGGAGCCTGTACCGGCACCATGGGGCCACCAGGGCGTCCGTGGCTGCCGCCAATGGGTCCTTTGACCTGCACACAAAGGTCTTCACCTTGTGATTGAATCTGGACACCAGGAGATCCACATCTGGCGTGCCCCACCTCTCGCAAATCTGGCGAAACACCTCCGGATGCAAGGACCATTATCCTTGGTCCAGCTTCTGGTGACTGAGGAAGTCCGCCTTCGAATTTTCTACACCCAAAATGTAGATGGCGGAGAGTCCCAGGACATGAAGCTCTGCCCACCTTAGAATGAGGGCTGCCTCTGCAGCTGCCGCCGAGCTCCTTGTTCCGCCTTCATGGTTCACGTAAGCCACCGCCGTGGCGTTGTCCAACTGAACCCCAACCGGGAGGCTACGCAGCCTTGCCAACCAGTGGGAGAGGCAGAGCCTGATTGCCCTCAGTTCCAACACATTGATCGGAAGTCACGACTCTTGCATCGACCAACGGCCCTGGGCCGACAGGTGCCCCAGGACACCTCCCCAGCTCGACAGGCTGGCATCCGTCGTGACTACTGACCATTCCAAGGGAAGGAACGACTTCCCCATGGTCGTTGCTGGGGCCCGAAGCCACCAAGTCAACGACCCCCTGATCTGATGATCCAGCCAGATCAGTCAATCCAGAGACGAAGGAGATCTGTCCCACTGCAGTAGAATCGCTCGCTGCAGGAGCTGGATGTGACTCTGCTGGGCGTACGGTATCGCCTCGAAGGTCGAGATCATGTGCCCCAACACCCGCATGCAGAAACATAAGGAGGACCACCGTCATGACAACAGGGTTCGCACCGCTGCTTGCAGCGTCAGCAACTTGTCCGGAGGTAGGAATACCTTCGCCTGCACTGTGTCCAATGTCAGACCTAGATATTCGAGGCGACAGGACAGGGTCAATGTCGACTTCTGCAGGTTGATTAGCCAACCAAAATCCCTCAGTGAGGTCAGGGTGATAGCAACATTGTCCTCCAGAGCTGGAGCCGACTCCGCTTGCAGGAGAAGATCGTCCAGGTAGGCTACCACAGCAAAGCCCCTCTGCCTCAGCAGAGCCAGCACCGGGGCCAGCAACTTGGTGAAGACCCGCGGAGCCGAGGCCAGGCCGAAGGGGAGAGCCACAAACTGGTAATGAAGGTCCCCTACAGCAAAGCGCAGGAAGCGCTGGTGTCGGGCACAAATGGGAACATGTCCAGGGACGCCAGCCAATCCCCCTGGTGCAGGGCGGCCACGACCGAACGGACTGACTCCATCCTGAATTTGCGTGCCTTCACAAAGTGATTGAGCGCTTTTAAGTCTAGAACCGGCCTGACCCCCCCCCTTCTTTGGCACCACAAAGAGGTTTGAGTAGAAGCCACGGAATCTCTCCGCCGGAGGGACTGGCACAATCACCCCCTGTTCGAACATCGACCGTACAGCCCCTAGCAGAGCTAGCTGACGCTCCAGAGGGAGCCTTAAATTGGACGGGAAGAACCTGTCCGGGGGCTGAGTACTGAACTCTATCTTGTACCCGGAGGACACCACCTCCCGCACCCACCAGTAGGAGATGCGAGCGGCCCACCGATCCGCGAACCCTAGAAGTCGGCCCCCCACCCGAGAGATTGGCGGGGGCAGCCCATCATGCGGAGGAGGACTTATCCTCCGACTTTTCGGGCTTGCGTTGCCAGGGACGCTTACCGGAGCCAGAGGCAGACTTGCCGGGCCGGGAGTTCCTGCCCGCCTGACCGGGCACACGAAAAAAAACGTTTCTGCCCAGAGGGCTAAGGCCCCTGCTTGCGGCGCTGGTCATGCCGCTTGGGTTCCGGAAGAAACTTACTCTTCCTCCCGGTGAAATCCTTAATAATTTCATCCAATTGGGGCACAAAGAGCTGACCACACTTAAAGGGAAGATCCGTGAGGCCCTTCTTGGACACGTGGTCACCCGACCAGCGTCGCAGCCACAGCAGGCGCCTAATAATGATTGCAAAAACTGACATTTTTGACAAAATCGGTACCAGGTCCAGAGCTAGGTCGCAGAGGTAACAAAGCCCCTGCACCAGGTGGTCTGCTCGCTGCACAGATTCAGGCGAATCCATGCCGCCCCGAGCCTCACTCCACTCCATCGCACACTCCGTGAGCGACTGAGATGCCATGACTGACGCCAAGGCCAGTGTCATGGCTGCCACCGCCACAAGAAAGAGTGCCTTGGACACTGCTTCCATTCGCCAATTGGCCGGGTCCCTGAAAGAGGGAGACCCCTCCAAGGGAATAGTTGTCGTCTTGTTCAGGCGGGCCACTGGCGGATCCACCGCGGGGGAGACACATTTCTTTAACAGGCTGTCCTCAAAGGCATAGCGCACAGAAAACCGTTTTGGCAGGGTAAAAGAATTTAGCGGACGTTGTCATTCCTTATATACATACTGGTCAAAATACTGGAGGTAGGGAAACATCTTAGGAGCACGAGAGGGCTTCTTGGACCCAAACGTATAGGCAGACGCCTGTGACTCTCCAGCCTGATCCAGGTGTAGTGAATAACGGACGGCCGCGGTCAGAGCGCCCACCAGCGCCTTTTCGCGTGCCACAGAGGCCCCCTGGTCCTCTTCCCTATCCGATGGCTCCAGCTCTCCGTTTGAGAGCTCCACGGGGGTCCCAGTGACCCCAGAGCCCCCTTCCGGCTCCGAGTCCTTGTCAGAGGATTGAGGGGGGCGCTTTTTGGGGCCCCCCTACACCGGTCCGATTCCCCCTGAGCGAAAAACTCTTCCAAGATAGAGGTTAATTGGTCCAGGTGAACCAGAGGTCCCAGCGCAGCCTGTGCCTCCGCCGTCCCCTCCGGAGAAGCAACTGCCGGTTCAGCTGCCATTGCGCCACCGCCAAGACACTTGTGAGGCCTACCAGCCATACGCCCCCACAATGCCACCCCCTGCAGAGCCTCAGGACTGCCCAGTAGGACCCAGCATCGCCGCTCCCGCACCCCAGGGAGAGACCTCCAAAATAGCCGCGCCAAAATGGTGGTGACCGCGGCTCCGGAAAAATGGCGTGCGAGCGGAGCGGCCCAAGTAGCAAACAGGCGAGCGTTGCAAACAGGAGAGCGGCAGAGCGACGGTTAGTGGCTGATTGGGCGGGTCATTGGGCGGGCAGGCGTGAGGGGGGGGAAAGGACATGACAGGGACCAGTGGACCTGTACCCCCCCACCGGAAAGGGCATCGCTAGTCCCCCCCCCCTCCGCCTCAGGAAAGAGGGGGGTGTCACTCACCCATCCAGGCGGGCGTATCGGGTAGCCACCCGGAGCAGACCTTCCTCCCCCCAGGCGGGGAGGGATGCTGCGGGAACCAAGCGACCCCTGGAGCAGGCAATAGCCTGGACACTGGGTACGCAGGTGGGGCGGTTAACCCACCGGCTGCCCGCATGGAACGGGCAGGATGTGGCAGGCCCCGCCATAGCTAAGGGTGGCTCGCATCTGTCGGCCATGCTGGGGAGATGGCAGGACCATGAATATCCGCGTGGTCCCCAGCCAGCTACTTGATTGCAGGCTTGCGCAAATAGAAGAAGAGAAAAAAAGAAAAAAAACTTTAGGGGAACCACAGTTCCCAGCAGGGAACCAGGTCTAACTCCTTGCACTAGGCAGAAGAAAACTGATATGCTATACAGGGCTGAGGGGTTATGTGCTGAGTGAGGACGGCCCCCTGGGAGGGGGCAGCTTTGCTTTCTGAACTTTCGTTCTGCCTAGTCTACTCCTAGCAAAAGGTACATAACCCACGTGTCATGAATAGAGGCTGCGTCTGTCAATGAACGTAAGAGAAATCATAACAATTACATATTTGTCTATTATTATGATAATGTGCAAAATGTAAAGCCCAACTCCAATAAAAAAATATTATTTGTTTATAGTTTTGCATAGAGCGTAGAAAGGTTAAAGTGGTTGTAAACACTAAAAGTTTTATTTTACTTTAATGCATTCTTCTGCATTAAGGTAAAAAACATTGCACTGCCTGTGACCCCCTCCCCCTCCATAAAGCAGTACTCCACACAAAAGGGGAAGCTCACACTTGTCTGCCTCCTACCCCCCTCCGCAGCCACATTTGCCAGCTTTGGGGGGGGGGGGGGGGGGACTGAGCCTGGAAGTTTGGTACCCCTCTCCTTCCTCGGCAGCCTTCTTCTGGGACACTTCTGCGACCCATTCCCAAAACGCTGCATGCTTCACGCATGTGCAGCAGGAAACTGGCAGTGAAGCCGCAAGGCTGAGCATCGCTTTGTGTGTCTATGGACACAGAGCCTGGCAAGGGGAGCCAGCCCACACATCTGCCCTCATAGCAAGCAGCCTGTTATGGTGGGACACAGAGAAGAGCAGAAGCCCAAAGCACTGGTGGGGGACCCCCAGAAACCTTATACCATTGCACAGAGCAGGTATACATAAATCTATTTTTTATTTTAATTATAAAAAAACCTACAGTCACTTTAAAATCTTTATCAAGTTTGAAATTGCTGTGTCCCTGGAGATTTCCTCTCACTTCTTGTTCCTCTTTTAGTGGGAGAGGAAGTAAGGAGAAATCTCTCTATGTGAGAGTCAAGAAGGGTTGGAACCTCTGACAAGTTTATTTGCTGCCTGTGTCTCCAATAAAGGGAAACAGATGCAATGCAGAATGCCAATGTAAAACACATCCACTTATAGGGGTGTCTGTTTTAAAGCAAACTTGCCAGGATAGCTGCTATCTGTCACAGCCAGGGCTTCCAACAAGTTCTTGGAGATGACTGAAAACTGCAAGGTTTCTAAAACACTTAGGGGGACATTTACTAAAATTTCTCTTTAGGTCTGTTTTGCCAACAAAACAACAGTTTTAGTGTTGTGCTATAGTTTGGCCATATACCATGTGTTTTGAACACAAGCGGATATGTTCATTTGTAGGATAGCCAATTTATTATGCAAATTACATACAGAAAATAAGTCTGTCTTTAACTTTCATTATAAATAAAAGAGGCATTAGGTTAACAACTGTAAAGATAAATGTCCCCAAAAGTGTTCTCAAACTCCTAGCTAAATGAGACACATTAGGATTTCTGCTAGACTAGCTTTAGATTCTGTCTGTGCTTCATAAATCCTCCTTAAGATGATGTTTGTTTTATCTCTTGGGTTATCATGTTGAATCTATCTAAACAAATCACATTTTCTCTCAATAAACACACATCAGCATTCAGATGGGTCAATGTTTACCTCCATGACAATAAGGAAAGAGAGCTTGGCTGCAATAACATGCCAGTATAATATGCTATGCTCATACTGATGGTCTTGGCCAGGTGGATATCGGAAATCACGGTATCTGTAAAAAATGAATAAATGAAAAAAACAAAAAAATTAAGTAAAATGTAATACCTTCAATTCACCAACAGGTGGAGCATATCAATAATTTTTAGAGCTGCAAAACTCTGGCTGGAATTTCCCTTTTCATTACAGTGTTTTCCATGCAGCTGTCATAACATCCAGTAACATATGTAAGTCATTTGCAAGCCATTGTGCAAAGAAACTGTGGACAAGTCATCTTTTCCTGCTGCTACAGGATCTATTGCACAAAAGCAGGCAACGCTTACGTATTGGTAGTATGAACAACTTGTCCTTCTGCAAATGCTAGTTCATCCAAAATGAATCAATTCATTTTTTAAGAAGTGCCGGAGAATTCATATGTAACAATGTAACTTGTGTTAAGTGTAATTTGAATCTATTGAACCCTTGCTGCTTATACTTTTCATGTGGTAGGGGCTATTAACTTTAAGCAGGGCAATTAAACTATGCAAAAGCAATCATTAACACATTTGTGTTAGGACTTGTGAGTGTTGGGAGAGATTCAGAGGAGAACTGGGTCAAAGTGTTGTGGTCAGATGAGACCAAAATCAAGCGATTTGGCATCGACTCAGCTGGCCGTGTTTGGAGGAGGAGGAGGAATGCTGCCTATGACCCCAAGAACACTATCCCGACGTCAAACATGGAGATGGAAACATTATGCTTTGGGGCTGTTTTTCCGCAAAGGGGACAGGACAACCTCACAGCATCAAATGGACGGGGCCATGTGCTGTCAAACCTTGGGTGAGAACCTCCTTCCCTCAGCCAGGGCACAAATGGGTTGTGGATGGGTCTTCCAGCATGACAATGACGCAAAACACACAGCCAAGGCACCAAAGGAGTGGCTCAAGAAGAAGCACATTAAGGTCCTGGAGTGGCCTAGCCAGTCTCCAGATCTTAATCCCATAGAAAATACGTGGAGGGAGCAGAAAGTTTGAGTTACCAAACGTCAGCCTCAAAACCTTAAATGACTTAGAGAGGATCTGCAAAGAGGAGTAGGACAAAATCTCTGCTGAGATGTGTGCAAACCTGGTGGCCAACTACAAGAAACATCTGACCTTGCGATAGTCAACAAGGGTTTTGCCACCAAGTACAAAGTCAAGTTTTGCGAAGGGGTCAAATACTTATTTCACTAATTAAAATGCAAATCAAATTATAACTTTTTTGAAATGCGTTTTTCTGGATTTTTTTGTTATTATTTGGTCTCTCGCTGTTAAAATAAACCTACCATTAAAATTATTGATGGATCATTTCTTTGTCAGTGGGCAAACGTACAAAATCAGCAGGGGATCAAATACTTTTTTTCCCCTCACTGTACTATAAAACGGTAGTACCGGACTTATTATTTTTTTACCCTGCAAGGTAATATAATGTGCTAGTTTGCATCGCATACTAGCACATTATGTTGCACTTACCTTAAAACAAAGCCCTTCCAGCACTGAGATGTCAGAGCTGCAGGTGCTCCCATCTTCCCCAGTCTTACTTCCGGGTTCGTGGACTCCGGCTGTGTGACTGGCCATAGCTGCAATAGACTTCACTCCCGTGCATGCGTGTGGGAGTCGCAGTTTACAGCACATGGCTCTGAAGGAACAGCCCAGGTGGCTGTTCCTTCAGAGCCCATGCGCCAGTGATGTCACTGGCTGCACGTACTGTAAATATCTCAGAAATAGAGTTTACTCCCAGTTTAATTTATTTCCAGTCTACTCCTATTAGTTTGAATGATCACAAACGTACTTTGTGAAAATCCCCACCCATTTACTTCCCTGAATTCTGTAACACAATAGTCTATGAATAGGCACTGCGGTGTCACACATTTCACAGAGCCTGCCTTCTGAACTACAGAGGGGCTGAAAGAAGGAGTTTCAGGAGGCAACACGGGAATCACTGCTTGCAGGCAACAAGGTACCATGGGATATGTAGTCATTAGAAATTGAAAGCAAACAGCAGAATAGAAGCTGCAAGGCTTGCAGGGAATCCAGAAAGTTGTGTAAAGACATGGCCAACAGAAAGGCAGAACTCACAACATGAAAGCAGATTTTTCAAGTAAGCTTATACAGTATTGGATTGTCAAAAGTAACTATTGTTTGTATTGCTATTACTATGCTGCTGTTATAAAGTGAAAGTGTATGCTGTAACCATAGATTTCCTTTAAGTTACAGACCAGGAACACATATGCTGTAAATAAGTGTAAGAACTCCATATCTCTATACTTGCTTCCGTTCAGTGACCAACATGATGGGTTTGCCTTTAAAGCCAAAGTCCAGGATAAAAGTAGTCCAGGTGAGTAAAACTGGTTTTCAGATATATATAATATGTATTATTATATATATAATATGTATTATTATATTATATATGTATATAAAGATATACATTTAGTATTTTTTTTACAAAAGCTTAACTTTGCCTTTAAGCTGGCTCAATTTTTTTTTATGTTCAGCCAGCCAACAGAACAAAAAAAACTGAGCCTCAAATGTGTGGATAGGGAAATTGTCCCTGCTGTGTCATTTTATTCAGACAGCTGGACTCCCCTGCTGTCAGAATACACCAATCAGAGCATGCAGCCTATTGGCTACATGAGCTAATCAAGCCTAGTTAATTGATAGATCAACTTCTTATGAAGGGGAACGGCCATACATGGATCAAAATTTGGTCAGTTCCTGCTGAACCAGCCACATTTCGATACGTGTACGGCCAGTTTTGCAGAGGGGATGAGAGGGAGGGCTGGGCAAAAAAAACAAAACAAAAAAAACGATTTTAAATAGAGTTGGGCTTTAAGTATAGGTCCACCTGGTATTTTCAGACAGACAGGTTACTTTGTTTCTACAGTTCCATCGCTTTATGAAAATACTGTACATGTTGTTATGCAGCAATGGTATAATGTGTGTTAAATTGTGCTCCTTCGTGGTAAAATTTCAGTTACCCAAATGTTGGCCCTGAAAAATAAAATTTACTACACATAGTGATAGGATCATTTTAAGCCATATTACAGCATCTTATGTCTCTTGGGCACCCCAGTAGTGAGATCAATGAACTCAAGCCACAGGCTTTATGAAAATATGTATACACAAAATCATTGCTATGTTGGAGAACCCAATCACTATAAAAGCCCAGCAGGTGGCTCCTGCTTATATCACCCTTCAATAACTGCTTTTTGGTGGACTAACTCTATACCTTATGTTTTTGGTTGTCTGTCTATTTAATGAATGCCAAATTACTGTTTGTGTTTACCAAGGCTATGGAAAACTCCACCTTGCCCCTTACTCTCTGTCTTAGCATTCCTCCTCATTTTCCTTACTTGTGCAGTTATTTGCTCTAGGCGACCTGCTGTCCGTCAGCCTGCTTTTACCCTGTTCACTGTCCAGCCCTGCTTGATCCTCTTCTATACACCTATATTTCTGAACAGGTATTTTTCATATAGTTGTATTTAGCCTTTATCTGCTGCTTGTATGCTTCATTGCATGAGTTGCTTTGTGTTATTCTAAGCTTGTTTGTATTTAACTTGCTTGTTCATAGTGCCTCAGGCCCCATTCACATCTAGCAATAGCAAAGCGTTGAGTTTTTAGCTGTGTGTTTTTTTGAGCAGCACCATTCATTTGAATGGGTTCCTCTCTGCTCCAAAAATGCGCCAAAGTAGCCCCTGTACCTTTTTTGGAGCCTACTTTGGAACGTTTTTGGAAAAGCAAGTTTTTTTTTTTTTTTTTTAGAGTTTTATGCTCATTTTGTCTACATTCTACAGCGCCCAGATGTGAACAGGACCTCAACATTGCACATTTGCCAGAAAATTTAGTTTTTATGTTGCAGCACCCTTGCAGTGGGGCCCTCCTGCATTGCAAGGGTTGATTGCTTATATAGTCTAGGAGCAGAAGATTAAGGGGTAAGGAGTTGCTCATATAGTCTAGGAGCAGTGGATTAGGGAGTAAGGAGTTACTCATATAGTCTAGGAGTGGACTAGGGAGTAAGGAGTTACTCATATAGTCTAGGAGGAGTGGATTAAGGAATAAGGAGGTTCTCATATAGTCTAGCAGCAGTGGATTAAGGAGTAAGAAGTTACTCATATAGTCTAGGAGTGGATTAGGGAATAAGGAGGTTCTCATATAGTCTAGCAGCAGTGGATTAAGGAGTAAGAAGTTACTCATATAGTCTAGGAGTGGATTAGGGAATAAGGAGGTTCTCATATAGTCTAGCAGCAGTGGATTAAGGAGTAAGAAGTTACTTATATAGTCTAGGAGTGGATTAGGGAATAAGGAGGTTCTCATATAGTCTAGGAGGAGTGGATTAAGGAATAAGGAGGTTCTCATATAGTCTAGCAGCAGTGGATTAAGGAGTAAGAAGTTACTCATATAGTCTAGGAGTGGATTAGGGAATAAGGAGGTTCTCATATAGTCTAGCAGCAGTGGATTAAGGAGTAAGGATTTACTCATATAGTCTAGAAGTGGATTAGGGAGTAAGGAGGTTATCATATAGTCTAGGAGCAGTGGATTAAGGAGTAAAGAGTTACTCATATAGTCTAGGAGGAGTGCATGAGGGAGTAAGGAGATACTCATGTAGTCTAGGAGCAGTGGATTAAGGAGTTACTCATATACTATAGGAGCAGAAGATTAAGGAGTAAGAAGTTACTCATATATTCTAGGAGCAGAGGGCTCTCTCCAGTGCTGCAACCAGTCCCCAACAGCTGCTCTATAAGCTGAGGCTGGTTCTGGTCATACTCTTGCCTCCTCAGCATACCATACATATGTTATTGGCTCTGTATGGTATGTGATGACATGAATGCTCCACTCACAGAAAGGAGGAAGGAGTCAGGTAATACAACCTCTTTATCTTTTCTATGGACATAACAAGCAATTAACCCTTGCAGTATGTGAGGGGACTAAAGGGTGGATTTTTTTCTTATTTTCCTGGAGTTGGGCTTTAAGTCTGGCCATGCCACCCATCGTAGGGTTTCTGCCTTGGTTTCCTGATGGGTACAGTAGAAGGAGAAGGACTAACCTATTCGGAATAATGGACTATTTTGGCTGCCATCTTGAGTTCTTTGGTTGCCACTAGTTTCAGGGCAAGCACATGGCTGTGCATAAAGCTGCATAAAAGCGTTGGCTAACACAGAAGGGAAGTGGCAAGTTCCATTTAAAATCATTTTCTTGCAGGGTTTGCTTCAACCCAGGTGGATGTGTGATTAATCTCATCATAAATGTTATACAACTTGTCAGAAATTAAGAGACACTCACACTTTAATTTTCCAAAGAGAAGAATAGGTACAAATAGGTAAAGTAGACCAGTTACTACTTGCCTGCATGTAGTTTGATTGCCAAACCATAATGGAGGATCTGGTCTGCTTTCATTCTTGAAATCCGATATGCTGAATACTGAAAGAGTGTTATTAATGTATCCTTCCATGGTGTTCGATGAATAGGTGCCATAAGGAGGTACAGAAAAAGACCAGTAATAGACCAAACGTGGTATCATGTCAGACGTAAAGGCAATGATCATAGCCTGAATTTAAAATAGAAAAATAAAAATGCAGTTTTCTTACAGATACATATGAGATCCCCACAAATATATTTCACACATTCTATATACCAAATAGCATTATTATCACCTTATATTCTACAATAAAGGTAGTCAGGGCCGCCATGAGGGGGGTAAAGGCAGTACTGTTGTAAGGGGCCCCCCCAGTGTCTCAAGGGGCCCTTACAACAAAGACTTTAGCAATCTTTAACATTGGAGTCTATGGGAGGGGGACACCGTTCTCCCGAACCAGAGCCAATAAAAATACCAAAAACACATAGAGAGGTTCCCTTAGGCAACAACAGTTCCAAGTTTGGGACCTCCAGCTCCTATGGTTCAGCCGAACCGGGTCCCCAAAGTGACCAGTCAATGACCAGCAATTGTCAGGTGAATTTTGGACTTAACATTGGAGTCTATGGGAGGGGGACACCCGGTTTGGGGACACCGTTCTCCCGAACCATAGCCAATAAAAATGCCAAACTTGGGCCACATGGAGCCCCCCCCCGGACCACAATTGGTCCAAGTTTGGGACCTCCAGCACCTATGGTTCGGCCGTACCGGGTCCCCAAATTGACCAGTCATTGACCGGCAATTGTCGGGTGAATTTCAAACTTAACATTGGAGTCTATGGGAGGGGGCACCCGGTTTGGGTCACATGGAGAGGGCCCCCTGGACCACAACTGGTCCAATTTAGGACCTCCAGCACCTATGGTTCGGCAAGAGGTCTTATTGCAAGCATCGGGTGAGACTGTGCTGCCTTTGCACTGGTTTTTTTAACCCCTTGGATCCCTCACTAGCATGCATTGCACACTCCACTTCACTTGAATGGGTCATGCTTGGCAGGCTACACCTGGTAAGTGTGACAGGGTGTATAATTCCTACTGTGGCTGCAACATGTGTACACCCCTGGCCAGTGGGCGGATGTGGTGGGATGGCCAGTGGACGGGCCCTGGGGAATGTTGGTGGTCAGATGGGAGGGGGGCCCAGGTCTAAAGCTGTGTAAGGGGCCCGAAAATTTCTGATGGCTGTAGGTAGTTCCAGTGTACAATTAGGGGCCTTGATAGCAGTTAAAAGAAGTCTACATCGGTGGTTGACTGAATATTTTAGGATGGTTATAGAGATTCTTTCAGTATAGGCTATGCTGTGTGTTAGAACTCTGCTTTCTAAGGGCCAGTTCACACCACAGTTTGTGTTGTGGAGGCGTTTCTGCATGTGTGTTTACACATGTTTTTGGTGCGTTCTGGCCCTCCTTTTTTCTTCATCTCAATGCAGGGCATGTGCGTTCCAGTGCATTTTCTATGCGCTTTGCCATATTCCATACAGAAAAAAATGTAGCATGTTCTACTTTTGTTGATTGCACTGGAACGCACTGCACTGGTGTGATCTAGGGCCACTGAAATACATGGCAAACACTGTACATGCCTTTTTGATGCAGATTAAAAACGCACTGAACTGCATCTGGTGTGAACCCACCCTAAAGGGTCTACATCTAAACACATCATATGTATATCCTGCTGGAAAACACAAGCTGAAATGTTCAGGTTGCTGACCCAATATTACATTTTATGTGACAGAAAAACTATAATCCTACACAACAATGATTCTATTTTGATTCAGTTGATAGAATCGTGAAGGGGAATTTCAAGGTGATTCTAACACTAAAGTAAATTTGGGTGGTTATAATATGGCTTATGTATGTGACCAGACCAAAACACTCATGTTGTCAGCGAGTTAGCTTGAGTGAAAATTCTTTCATTTGCCAATAGAAGATGAAGCTTTGACTTTCTCTGAGGCACAACATTCCAAGTAAATAACTAAGCTTTCTGCACCATTATAATGTTTGGAGTGGAGCCACATTCACTGAACTAAAATACCTGTTTCAGGTGTGGGGGTTATCTCTGGATTGAGGATAATTATTGCAGCAAACGCTTGTTTTGTTTTTTTATCTTTCAATAGGTTGTTCATTTTTGGCTTGTTCTTTTTGGGTGGATTTCTGCTTTAATATGTCTGAAGACAGGGGAGTTCTCGCAGCATAGCCCCAATAAAATAATGCTCCATTTATTAGAATGCCTCAAACATAAAACATCTGTATCTGGAAGCGGCCTACTTTCTTAACTGCCCCATTTAGGGCTAATTCACGCCAGCCACTGCTTTACAATGCAGCTGCTGGTGTGCGGAGTGGTCCAGCAGGATCACTGCAGTACTGATGTGCCAATTTCAATGCATCGCACGGTTTGCTTCTTTTTTTTTTTAAACAAACTCACAATGACATTTCATTGGATTCAAATGGCCGCGACGAGGCAGTGGACTGACTTACCCTGTGCTACAAAAAAGTAAGACCTGCTATACTTTTTTCAGCGCACATCACTTGCACACCATCGCAACACAGTGCTGTGAACTGGGCACACAGGAGACAAAAACTGTGCTGGAATAGCCACCCAGTGCCGGGACAAGATCATCCAGGGCAAAGATGCAAAACTGCGCCCCACATTCCCTTAGGGTTAGTGTCAGGGTGCCCACATCTTTGCAAAAAACCACTGTGCCCAGGGCAGCCACCCCTTGTCCCAGCCCTGTAGCCACCCAACACAGTCCCACCACACACTGATTTGTACACAGATTCACTCTATCTGCATTCATCAAAATATCTCAAGAAAAGAAAACCACCATCCGTTATGAATTATAAAAACAATGCATGCTGTCAGCTAACAGACCATTTCTGTGTTTGTGCTAATGTGGAGTCTGTAAGGCTGCATTCACACAGGGGTGGGTCGACTTCAGCACGACTTTGCTAGGCGATTTCAGCGCAACTTTCAGCACGACTTATGCCAGGCGACTTTGCCTGTGGCCAATCAGTGAAGGGAGGGAGGGGGCTGCCTCAAATAAATTCTATTCTTTTACACTATGAAGTCGCTTGTATTTAGATGGGGGATCCGACTTCTATTGAATCCTATGGACACAAGTCAGTTAGAAGTCGCCTCCAAGTAGTACAGGAACCTTTCTGAAGTCACCTTGAAGTCGGAGCTACTTCAGTAATGTATATTAAGATGGCTCCCATTCACTTCAATGGGATTTCAGATGTCAAGCGACTTGGGGAGACTTGAGACAACTCAAGTTGGATCGCAAGTCACCCCTGTGTGAATGCAGCATTAGGGGTTTTGTTGGTTGGGTACTAGTTCAGGGTAAGCCCATCTAGACAGCTGAAGATAGCATATGGCAAGGGCGTTGATTAACTAAACCTGGAGCGTGTTAAATCTGGTGCAGTTGTGCATGGTAGCCATGGTTTCTAACTTCAGCTTCTTAAGCTTTGACAAAAAAAAAATGGTTTCCATGCACAGCTGCAGTTTTAGTAAATGAAACCCACTATCTAATTAAATTAAAAACAAAAAAAGCACACGGGGGAGATTTACTAAGGCTGGATTCACACCTATGCATTTTAAGTGCTTTTTGCATTTTGTAGATTTGCACTACAGAAGGTGTTCCATAGGAAACCATGTTAAATGGACTGTAGTGCAAATCTGCAAAATGCAAAAAGCACTAAAAATGCGTGTGAAGCAGGCCTAAAGCTGGTGCACTCAGAATCTGGTGCAGCAGTGCATAGTAGCCAATCGGCTTCTAACTTCAAGTGATACTTAGGCCCCTTTCACACTTGTGCGACTTGAAAGTCACGCGATTTTACTGAGATTTTAATGCAACTTGAAGCAATGCCTGTGTAATCTTGAGATCTATGAACTTCAAGTCGCATTTAAGTCAGACCAAAGTAGTGCAGGGACTACTTTGAAGTTCCACAGATATGAACGGTACGCATTCGAAATCATGGGCTACAACTTGTCATGCAACTTTGCAGTCCCAAATCACAGGACAAGTCGCACAAGTGTGAAAGGGGCCTAAAGACTGTTTTTAAAAAAAAAAATAACAAACATGTTATAATTACCTGCTCTGCACAGTGGTTTTGCACACAGCAGCCCCGATCCTCCTCTTCTCGGGTCCCTCTTCAGTGCTCCTGGCCCCTCCCTCCTGTTAAGTGCCCCCCACAGGAAGCAGCTTGCTATGGGGTTTACCCGAGCCGCAGCTCCCTTTGTCCATTCAGACACAGAGCCACAGCCCACCCCCCCTTCTTCTCATTTGCTCACTGACTTTGACTGACAGCAGCAGGAGCCAATAGGGTTTCTCTGCTGTCTCAGCCAACGAGGAGAGAGAGTCTCGGACAGCCGTGTCTCTCGTGCAACATTGCTGGATAGAGATGGGGCTCAGGTAAGTATTAGGGGGGTGCTGCACAGATAGAATGCATTAAGATAAAAAAAACCTTCTGCCTTTACAATCATTTTAAGCTTTTTAACCACTTAAAGACCAGGTCTATTTCTGACATTTTTTGTTTACAAGTTAAAATCAGTATTTTTTTGCTAGAAAATTACTTAGAACCCCCAAACATTATATATATATTTTAGCAGAGACCCCAGAGAATAAAATAGAGGTAATTGTAATATTTTATGTCACACTGTATTTGCGCAAAAGTCTTTCAAATGCATTTTTTTAAAGGTAAAAATACACTTTAATGAATTAAAAAAAAAAAAAAAAGTAAAGTTAGCTTAATTTTTTGTATAATGTGAAATATGATGTTACGCTGTGTAAATAGATACCCAACATGTCACGCTTTAAAATTGCGCACACTCGTGGAATGAAAACAAACTACTGAAATTAAAAATCTCAATTGGGGACGTTTTAAAAAAAATTAACGGTTACCTGTTTTAGAGTTACAGAGGAGGTCTTATGCTAGATTAAGGCCTCATTTACACTGCTGCTGTTTAACAGACATTTAGAGGCATCTGTGCGTTTTTTTCAGCTGCCCCTGAACTTTCCTGTAAGTTATCTTATCATTACATTTACCCAGGGTAGTTTCAAGGCAGTTGAGTTTAGAGGCTTCTTTCTGGAACGCAAAAAAAATGGTTCAGACGCCAGTCCAGAGGCATTTGAAACGCCAAACAGCTTGTAAATGCCGCTAAACAATGTAACTCGCATCTAGGACTGTTTCGTTTCCATTTAAAAAAAAAAATACATTTTTTAAAAACAAAAACCCTTAGATGCGAACGCGGCAAAACGCCGCTAAACGCAACATGCAAAACGGCCGTTTTAGATGCTGGCTTCTAGCTGCCAAAAAAAAAAAATCATTCAGGGGAGGTTGAAACAGCGTCCTGTATAAATGGAGCCTTATTGTTCTCGCTCTAATGATTGTGGCAATACCTCACATGTGTGATTTAAACACGGTTTACATTTGCGGCCGTGACTTATGTATGCGTTTTCTTTGTCGCGTGAGCACGGAGGGATGGGGCGCTTTAAAAATTATTTTTTACTTATTTTATTTTTACGCTGTCCCTTTAAAAAAAAATCCTGATCACTTTTATTGCTGTCATAAGGAATGTAAACATCCCTTGTGACAGTAATAGGCAGTGACAGGTGCGCTTTATGGAGGAACCCCAAACCCCTCCTCTGCACTTCAAACTATTCAAAACACCAAGATCTGCCGTTGGCTGCTGACTTAACCGAAAAAGACGTCGTGGCATTGCTTCCGGGTTACATCATCGGAGACCCAATGAAAGCGGATTCCGCCCTTGTTCGGGTCTCGGGTTGGCCGGGCGGAGCGGTGGGAGGGGGGACAACTCCTACTGCTTGTAATAACAGCCGAGTGGTTGTTTAACCGCATCGGTTGTTATTACAAGAAAGCCGACCATCGGCTCTAAAAAACGGTACCAACCACTTCAACTAAATGATGTACAGGTACGTGATTTTGTGGAAAGTGGTTAAATAAGTTTTGACAATAAACCCTGGAAGCTTTCTATGCAGAACTGCACCAGATTTTTCACTTTCCAGATTTGGTAACTCAACCCCACAATGATTTAAAAGCGGAGGTCCGCCGCCTGTCGCCGCTCCTTTAAAAATTAAAAGTCATCAGCTACACATACAGTAGCTGCTGACTTTTAACATTAGGACACTTACCTGTCCTGGAGTCCAGCGATGTCGGCACCGCCCACCGATCTTTGGATTGGCTGGACGAGTGCTGCCGCCGCCATTGAGGGTAAGGAAACCTGGACGTGTAGCCGTTCAGCGTCAAAGACAGGTGTCCTCTTTCCCCTCCCCCCTGAAAGGTGCCAAATGTGACACCTGAAGGGGGGGGAGGAATCTGACCAGCGGAAGTTGCACTTTTGGGTGGAACTCCGCTTTAATAGGCCCTGTCCAGCTGGAGGTTTATGCCCATTTATAGTACCAGTGTGAATAAACGGTTTTAAGGTTGCATAGGAAAAACATTAAACCAAACGTTAAACACCGACTGTAGTATTGCTGTAGACAATGACAGCATGAGCTCATTTTTTAAAATGAAAAAGAAGCCATTTTAAACTTATCATACATTGGTCACTACAGCAAGTATGGCTACTCCTTGCATGATTGGCTGCCAGGCTCCAATGTGTTGTGCTTTCTCTGGTACCATACGCCTGAACTGGGTGGTGAGCTTCCAGGCATCAACCCGAATTTCCAATAAATTATTCACAAGTGCCAACACAGGTGCAAGTGGAAATGATGCCACAAACAAGGTGACAAATCCAAACTGAATCACTGTTATGAGAGAAGGAATAAAGCCAAGTATTAAAACAACAGTATAGTAATGGAAAGGCATAATCTACAGTGCCAACCACAATAGCTTTCACGAGAAACAGCCATGCATATGTATATTTGTACACATTCTATGATGGGGTGTGGGAACAAGCACAAGAGAAAGAGAGAAAAAGTTGAGGGTAGAATGATAGGTGGAGTGTAACCTCGGACCGTCGGTTAGTACGTTCCTCATCGGTATGAACGACATCACTGGTTACATACTATTCAAATTTTACCGAAGAAAAAGTAAAATTTTTTAATCGAG
>BLSH010245884.1:245723-261586 GCA_018402905.1 Glandirana rugosa | reverse complement strand
AGTTGCCATGAGACCTATTAAACTTTACTCCCGTTTGAATGAGACATATTTGATTTTAGTGGGTGCGATACGTGAGGTGGATATAGGTTTTGCCACTATTAAGGTTATCGGAAAAAGTCCGTCGTCGACAAGTTTGACACGAATTCGGGGAATTACACATTACTTTTTTTTTAAGTGTTACGATAGATATGATTTTTAGTATACCTGCGATGATAATTAATATTTCTCAGAGAGGTATGTATTTCACCAGTCACGTATTTACAGGTCGATTTTCGACACGTGCGTATAAGGTAAGGTGGCGAAGGTGAAAAGTAGTGGATCATGTTTTTACTGCCAGCAGAGCGTCAAATCCCTCCAGTGAGTGTGGGAGCACTTAAAAGGAAAGCACAAAGCACTAGGTGATGAAAAGTGGAAGCGGTGGAATGGAATATGCGTGCACAGCTTTTAGCTGGACATTTATGCACTGACCACTTTATGTATGGAGAGACTCTTTATAATTAATAGTAGCGTCCATATGATTTTTAGTATAGATAGCATTGTGAATTTTTTTTTCATTACACATTAAGGGGCTTAAGCACAGTTTGAACAGCTGCTGCCTGAAAAAGGCTATTGGAATTATCACCGTTTTGGATATAGGTGGAGTGCATAGCGTGGGTGATTTTAGTTTATACAGAGTAAGTTTGCCCTCATTTCAAATTATCCAGAGTACCGTTGAGTCTGCCTGAGGCTTGCAAACACCAAGAAAGGTAAAAAATAATTTTTTTGCAAACTATTTTTAGGCATGCTGTGTAAATGTGAGCACAATATATAGTGCTGTTTTCTTAAATTTGACTGCAAAAGTAGAAATGCATTGTAAGCCAGTGAAAAAGGCAAGCCTATTACGGTTTATGCACTCTGTTGCCACTGCATCTATATTCGCACACACTACAGCATGAGTGGAAACATGCACATTATAGAATCATATGACAAGGATCTGTAGTGTGGTCATAAAACACATTAGGGGAATTTTTAACTGACTGTATATGGAATGTAAAAGCATAGTTGCAGGTAAAATAAGTGGACTTGCTCTATTTTGATATTTTCCTTCATGCTTTTTTAATATTAGTAAAAGGGCTTACGGTACAAGAATTTCTTGAATGTTATTCCATATAGCTTTGCCTCCCATTATAATTGTCAGTTGTGTTGTAAGTTCAAGAAGACATCCACCGGGATCACACTGGAAAAAAATGAAAGGCAGGAAACATTTTTTAAACAAAATTAAGATCCGAGTGGTGTTTCTGTGATCTTGAACAGTTGCGGAGACAAAAAATTAATTGATGCAGTTGAAAACTCAGTAAGATCAGTGAATAGAAATGGCTTACCTCCTCGTTACGGTATCTTCCAAACCAATACACTGGATCTCCAGGGTAGCCTACAAATTTCCCCTTAAAGAAGGCAATGTAGAAACAAGAAGAGTAGTAGTTGACAAACTGGAATAGAAACATCTTGGTGGTAAGGCTGTTTTCATACTCTGTCTTTGTCCTTGGAAGTTCTTAAAAAGGAAATCACAGATCAGAGGACCATTCTAGTCAACCATGGACATTTTGCTATTAGGCAGACTTAAAGTGATACTAAACACACACTGTTTAATTTACATTATCCCTTTTATTTCTGCATGTGGATGATGGCACTGTAACTATTTAAAAAAAAAAATCGAAGTACCTTTTTCCTAATCGATATATAGCTGTCACATGACCCAGCTCTTTCCAGCCTGTCTGCAGGGAAACATAAGCAGGAGGAGCTTCTAGTCCTCTGCTGTTGGTCATATGTTCAAAATAAAAATAAAACAGGGAGGCCACCATGAATCTACATCTAATATCCCACCCCCATTGTGTTTAGCTGGTTAGTGGGCATGGAGGAGGGGGGAGGGAGTGGGATGTCCTTTACCACTGTGTATACACCCACATGTGTGATTCTATAGTCACATGGGCTGCTCAGATGTGATAGGGAGGAAATTCTCAGCATAGCAACTCATTGAAAACTGAGCATGTGAGAGTTGCCACCACAGCTGCAAAATCCCTAGCTGAGGACATGGGGACATGAACATAAGGTGGAGATAGAGAGCAGCAGGATCAACCAAGGTCTTTTGCAGAATACAAAAACAAATCCCATAGTGACTGAGTGAGTATGAACAGCATGCAATACACCATTTATTGATAGTTTTATGATGTGGCTGACACTAACTACCCCTGCCTGAAAAATGGCTCTGATTTTAACCTGTCACTTATTGCCTGCTAAGCTATCTAAATCCCCCATAGTTGCCCTGCTCATTAGCTATTAAATAGTCCTGATTCTAAGCTTGAAAAAATGTCAAAGCCAAAACCATGAGAAACTTGCCAAATCTGCCTACATTGCATAGTATGAAACCTAAACTGAATAAATGTAAATCCAGTGTAATTGCTCACTTTAGCATTTTTATAGCATTAACAATTGAATGATGTACTTTGCTTCCTGGAGCTTATCTAATATACCTAACTAATGTTTGTATGCCTACATTTTTATACATCATATGCCACATTTTCAAAATTTTTTAAAAAAGTCAGTCTGTTCAAAAGCCAAATTTACATTACATATATAGTCAGGTGGATTGGTTAGCTGGCTTTTTATATATCTTGAGCATTCCAATGTGTGCTTTGAATAGCCCCAATGGAGGTAAAAGCATGCATAATTAAATACCACATTTCCCATTCACATCAACAGATATTTCATTGACTGGTTGTAGAGACACAGGAAACATAGTTCTGAAATGAAACCGTTAGAAGGGTAACTCTTCATCCCAAGCTAACCCTTGGCCAAGAAAGCCAAATGCAAAAAGGAGACCTACAGTATTTATGTGATCTATTTCACCAGCCATGTTATATTAAGAGGGCTAAATTGCTGTTTAGAGACTGTAGATCCCCAGTTTCCTGTGCAGCTCAACTTCAACCTGCTCAATGGACTTCAACTCAGCACCAGCTCCTTACTGACTAAATCCTTAAAGTGGTAGTAAACTCAGTTTTACCACTTGTACCTACAGGTAAGTCTATAATAAGGCTTATCTGTAGGTACTGTGAATATCTCCTAAGCTTTCACTGTTTAGTAGGAGATATTCACACTGCATGCAACCGTAGATGTCACCGGTGCATGCACCCTGAAGGTTCAGAATACCGTACTTCAAAGCCCATGCAATTAACAGCGGCTCCCGCGCACATGCGCAGGAGTGACGAAGACCATGAACCCAGAAGGAAGACTGGGGGAAGATGGAATTCTAACTCCTGCCTTCTCCACCCCAGTGCATGGAACATGTTAAGATGGCAGAATTGTGCAATAGTCTGATTTCCTTAGCTCAGACCTATGCTTGCACTTTTACTCTCAAGACAGATTTCTGATAAGCATGGTATCGTGGGAGTTTAATATATGGGAAGATTTTCAAAAATTACAGTTTTTTTTGTTTGAATAAAAAAAAGTTCATCCTCTATTGACATTTTATTCATAAAAAAGGGATTGTGATTCTCACCAAAATCTGTGATCATTATTGCCACTTTCTCGTAGAGCATATTCAGTAGCATGATAATGATGAAGCTGATGATTGATGCTGTGATAGTGGTGGCCGCCTGTGGAGTCAGGTATTTCTGGATAGCCTCTTTTCCACTAATGTGTCTTGGTAAATTTGCAGAGAATACCAGGAAAACAGAAAGTCGATACACAATAATTCCAACTACTGATACAACGATCAACATAATCTGTGAAAATGCATACAAAGCATTATAGTAATTGTAATGTGTAATATTGTAATTACAGAAAATCAGACAATACTTTAAATTCTGGAAGGGCTTGTATTGATGGACTTTTCTTTGCTTTAAATGGGTTTTGCATTTCTATATGTGTCTTTGGGAAAGCAAAATCTACTTGAAGCAGGCCCAATACAGTGCAGGAAAAGGTAAACTACAGGTCAAATGCAACTGTCAGAAAATTCTGCATGATCTCAGAAGTGTCTCAAACTGATGCCAATGACAAGCTCAAAGCCGATCAACACAGGCTCAAAAGAAAACTCTGATATTGTGAAGGAAGATCAGGAATGAAATAACTAAGAGAGACCAGAGAAACAGAGTTTACCTGTTTATCTATAACTAATGCCTATGAAGAGACCCAAGTGTTAAATCAATTAATTTTACAGGATTTACAATTCATGTATATGAAGTTATATTCAAAGTAAAGGTATTTTATGGTTGTACAATGAAATGAAAAATCAGCCTAAGCTGAACTGTGAGAGAAAAACAGCTGATTGGTTGGCTTCAGAACCTACCCGAAGAAGTTTCCTTTTTTTTTACATGTCCAATGTCTAAGGTACATTTACATATACGTTTGTCCCTCACTATAAAAAACAGACAATTTTAAACTTTGAAATATTAAAGCGCATGTATAACCAACACTTTTTTTTTCTTGGATAGACAAGCAGGAATAGATCATCACAACTGTTCGGTTTCTATTGTGGTGGGTATCATCAATGGATAGATAGACATTACTATTTGTCCTGGTGATCACGTTCACCGAAAATGAAAATGATGTGCATTCCACAATTTTTGGGTTGACACCAGAGCAAGAGGTGGGATGAAAGCGTAAATCTTCCAGTGACAACAGTCAAATGTAGGCTTTCCGTAACTCTTTAGACATCTCCTGTCACTTTCCACTGGGTCTGTGTGGCAGGAATTAAATTTACATTTTCTCAACAGGACAACACAAAAACTGACAGGGGTTTTAACTTTTCTCTACTCAATGCAAAGCATAAAAAAAAAAAAAAAACGGTTTTGGTCATACACACAGTATGTGCTAAAGAATCTTTATGAAAGCTTACTTTCCTGTCTAGTTCAATTTACAAACCATCACATTTGTTAAACGTTTTCAAACACAAAACATCTTCCAGTCTTAGTATTTTACATAGCCTGCTGTGTATGCCTTCTTTACTATATTTCTGATCCTTTTCAATAAAAATAACTGAAGTAGAATGATTAAGACTAATATTCAGTGACATTAAATAAGAGGGTGATAGGGAGGATGAGGCTGTGAAAAGTCATGTATTAGACCAGGAGGGCAGAAACAATGTTGGGTTCTCCGTACTAAAAAAATAACATACAGTAAGGACTCATGCACACAGGACGTTTTAAAACCACCAGCACTACAGCAGTGCTAAAAACATCAGTTTTTCCGTGTTTAGACATCAGCATTATTGCATGTTTTTTGCGTGTTTTGTCATGCTTTTTGGCGTCAGTTTTTCATTAAAAACACTCCCTACAATGTAAAAAATGCCTAAAAACGTCAAACATGGCTTGACGCGTTTAGCCGCGTTTTCACTGCTCCTGGAAGCACAGGCTGTCGTTTTTTTTCTACTGCCCCTAAACACTTATGCCTCCATACACCTCTGACAGTTTATGTGTGCATGGACACATAGGCTAACATGGAGGGGTTTTTAGAGGCAGTTAAAAAAAAAAAAAAGTCAAACAGCAGCTGTAAAAAAGTCCTGTGTGCATGAGGCCTAAATGTAACCTGTAAGATACATAAGACAAAGTCCATCCCCAAAAAGCTGTGTAAGAAGATGTGTTACCCAAAAAAACACGGCACTTGTACAGAAGGTCATCCTCAGGCATTTTCCACAGGTTGTGTAAGGCACGTGTTCTTCTTGCTAAATATAGGTGAAGAATGAAAATAGTTTTATTATAAAAAAAAAGAAAGCATCTTTTCAGGCAGCAGAGTTAGAGCAGTAAATATACAACATGATTTACCTGAGAAATTGGATTCACAACTACGTGAGTACATTTTGCTTCATATTCAGGACGAGGCTGTTCTTCTTGTTCTAAAAACTCGACTGTGTCCCATTCATACTCGAGCTCGGCTTGTCTGCGCTTCCAAAACTCAAGGAACAATGTAACTGTAAAATACCAGAACACACAATAATGTTATGATATTTCTCTTAAATCCAATTTTCCATTTTTCCAGGTTACCATTCACCTTGAAGCATTTGAGCTTTTTTTAATTATGTTAGCTTTTTTTTAATATATATAAGCAAATGGAGTTTTTACATTCAACCTTAAAGAGACGTCATGAAAGGTCCCACAAGCTGGAAGCTTATTCTGATTATTTTAAACAATTTGCAGACTGTACAAGAGGCCCTGGGCTCAGAGAAAATAGAGTTATATTATAGCAGGCATCCAACAATCCCATACTTCTCAAGGTCGCTTATAAGCAGCTTCCAGAGATAAAATTTGTAGCTCATTTAGGGTGATAATGGAAATAAATTTTGCTGTTTTCTTCTGTGAATCTTTTTTCTTTATATATGTTTTCTGGCATTCAACTGAAGGCATATTCTGCATAGAGATACATGTATAAGCTATCCTCTGATTCCCTTTGGGACTTTAAGGGAAACAAAAAAATTACAAAAGGGAGTACAATTATATATAAAATATTAACAAACTTTATGAATACAAAAAGTTAAAAATGTATCACAGTTTTTGACATCTTGCTTCCTTCCTCCCTGCCAATTAGTTGGGTCCATGTGATTCCTGGTGGGCCCTCAGGGGCACCCTGAGCTGGATCTGTGTCTTGTGGACCATAGGAAATGTATTCTTTTAATGGGTTCCAGTTGATATCTAATAGGGGTTTATTTACTAATGCTGGAGAGTGCAAAATCAGTCACACTTCTGCAGAGAAACCAATCAGCTTCTAACCTCAGCTCGTTCAATTAAGCTTTGGCAATAAAACCTGGAGACTGATTGATTTCTATGCAGAAGTGAGACTGATTTTGCACTCTCCAGCATTAGTAAACCCCATAGCAACATATGCTTGGAGTGAGTTAAATAATACCTATGGATACGTTTTCCTCATCTTGGAATTTCCATTATATATGGTTTGTTATTATGATCTCATGTATGTGAAGAAGGTTGGTAACTGCCCTGCATTGGGCGTTCTTTTTTTAATACTATATGAAATTATATGGCACATATACAACTATGTACCAGTTAGGTATTTTGGCAGTTATTTATGTTGCTTTATAAACTTGTTGTCACTGGAACCATAGGTTGTGAATATCTATGTGCAATATGATTAATTTTTAACTTTTTGTATTACTTAAGTTTGGTAATATTTGTACATATTTGTAATCCTTTTTGGCATTTCTTTGCGGTCTTGAAAGTCCCAAGGGGAATCAGATGATAGCTTGTATATTCAGATGGATGTGGCAGCCTTTTTGTCCTCCTACAGTGATCCTCTCTATTTTGTATAGAACTGCGTGTATAGCTGCTGAAAATGAATCAACCGAGAGTGAGGAGCAATACAATATTAATTTATCTTTAAAACTTTATTCATAAAATTAGTTATTGGAAGGCAACAATACAGAATAAGGATGAGATATAAATATTAAATCATACAGTGTTTCTGATCAAAATTTTGAATGCATTGACATTTCCTACTAATGTAGTGCATTGCAGCAAGACAGCAGAGGTAAGGATTCATAACCACAATCTATGTTCCAGATGAGGGGGGAAGTTTGTCAGTAAGACTATGGGGGCACCAAGAGAGCCATATTTAGGGTTAAGCAGTAAGAAGTAATAGGACATGTCAAAGGGGCTGGTAAAGAATTTGAAATCAGATGCTGGTGTATTGACTTCAATTTTCCATTGAGCGTGTATTTCCTATTTCTCCTTATTTTAAGTTCACCACTTTTATCTTGTGTATGGAAAGTATTATTAGTTAGAATGGGAGGGGGGTAAAAGTGAATAGGAGAAAGGTAGGATTTTACTCTCAATGAGTACAGGGGTGAGAGGGTTAATATTTATTAGGAAGGTTTTGCTTATCCTTCAAGTCTGCCTAAAAGCTGAAGCACACACTGGCCTTTTAGATCTTTCTGGGAATTGAGCAGAAAAGTTCTCCTGGTCCTGGATAAGTTTTTCCCTATAGTTATGTCTCACCTAATTTTAGGGCACAAAGGGTTGCTATAATCCCCTATAAATTGGGGTCCAGTTGCAGTGTGTCTGAAGTGGGTCATTTGGTCTATTGGGGTGTATAAAGCACACTACCTTTAACTGAAATTGTGCTTTAAACATGCAAGGGAAAGCAAAGTGTTCACTTTAATTGAGACCCCCATCAGCAGTTTATATTTATTTACTTTCCTATCAATCCTCTGCTGCTCCAATCAGCCAACGGGAGCATAAAAAAAATACTCTGTACTTCCAGGTATAGGTAGCATGTCACTCACTCTTCTATTCCACCTGGCAGAAATAATACATAGTGACTGGCCACTCTGTCTCCTAGCACTGTCACATGGAGTGAGAAGAGAATTGTGACTTAGAGGACTTCCTCTCTGTTCCCAGCAACTGAGCATTGGGGGTAAGCGAAAGATATGATAGGAATTTGATGGGGTTGTCTTCAAACTTATTGGTTTGCCCTGCATGGTGTTTAATGTGATCACACTATATAGTGAGCAGGTAAGATGCCAAAAATGTTACCAACAACAAACGATATCTCAGGGATGACAACAAAAACAAAAATGCAAAATCATGCCTTTCCACAAAATGACTACTACAAAGGGTACATCTCTTGGATTTTGTGCATCCATAATCAAACATATATTAACAATGAATACACAATATACCAATAGGGAAATAAAATAAAGCCATCTTACCCCATATGCCCATAAAGACTGCAAATATGAGTGTGCCAAAACTGTCAAATATACAAAGCGTCTGTATAAAAGAGAACAAAAAAATCAAAAGTCAATATCGTTTTTGTTCACAAATTGATATTTCAATGTCAAAGTGTTTTTAAAACACTAACTTTTAAAAGCATGAAAAGAATGAAAATAAAAGCTATATAAAAAAAAAAATGAAAAAAAATGAATAACTTTTTTTAGCTAGATTTTGACTGTTACTACCGTGTTTCCCTGAAAAGAATTATCTTATATTAATTTTGGCAACAAAAGACACAGTAGGGCTTATTTTCAAGGTAGGTTTTACCATGTAATGTGCAGTCTTTTCTCCCCCTCTCCCTCCCCGCCTGCCAGGAATCCCCAGTGTGAACATAGTTAAAATGCTTGTAAAAAACTATTATCCACTACTATTACAGTAGTGTTTAACCCCTTCCTTACCGGGCACTTAAACCCCCCTCCTGCCCAGACCAATTTTTGGCTTTCAGCGCTGTCGCATTTTGAATGACAATTGCGCGGTCGTGCGACGTTGTACCCAAATAAAATTTGCGTCCTTTTTTCCCACAAATAGAGCTTTCTTTTGGTGGTATTTGATCCCCTCTGCGTCATTTCTGATCGCCGCTATAAACAAAAAATGAGCGACAATTTTGCAAAAAAGAACAATATTTTTTACTTTTTGCTAAAGTACAAATCCATTAAAAAAATTATTCATCAGTTTTGGCCGATATATATTCTTCTACATATTTTTGGTAAAAAAAAAAAATCGCAATCGGCGTATATTGATTGGTTTGCGCAAAAGTTATGGCGTCTACAAACTGGGAATTGATTTATGGCGTTTTTATAATTTTTTTTTTTTACTAGTAATGGCGGCGATCTGCGATTTTTATCGGGACTGCGATATTGGGGCGGAAATGTCGGACATTTTTTACACATTTTTGGGACCAATGACATTTATACAGCGATCAGAAATTTAAATGTCCACTGATTACTGTATAAATGTCATTGGTAGTGAAGGGGTTAACCTGCAGGGGGCAGTGAAGGGGTTAAATATGTTCCCTGGCTGTGTTCTAACTGTGGGGGGGCAGGGCTGGCCGGGACATAACAGATCTAACTGATCCCAGTGACAGGGATCAGTAGATCTGTCCTGTCCCCTGTCACAGAACGGGGAACCGCCGTGTTTACAACGGCGGTTCCCCGTTCTGAGGCTCCTGAAAGTGATCGGCGGGTCTCGGGCGGACATCGAGTCCGCCCGACCCGCGGGCACGCTCGCGCGCCGCCGCCAGGGGGCGCGCAGGAGCATGCGCAGTGGAGGACGTCCATGGACGTCCTCCCGGCATTTCAGGTCCGCGCTGGAGCTGTATTTCGGCAATAGCGCGGACCTGGAGTGGTTAATGTACAATGTGTGTGTGTTTCTATAATATAATTCCGTCAAATACCTTCGTAACAGTGCCGCTCGGCGCTTCCGTGACCCGCCGGAGCTCTCTTCCCCGCTCAGAGCACTGCAGAGGGAGGAGCCGAGATCCCCCACTGACAGCTGGGAGAAGAGGAGGAAAGCAGCAGGAGGTTAGCTGAGCGCCACTGTACCAAAGGTATTTGGCACAATTATATTACAGAAACACACACATTGTACATTATATAATATTGTAATAGAGTGGATTATGGGATTTTACAAGCATTTTAAACTAGGGCTTATTTTCGGGGCAGGGCTTATATTGCAGCCCTCCTGGAAAATAACAGTAGGGCTTATTTTAAGGGTAGGCCTTATTTTCAGGGAAACACGGTATGTAAAAAAAAGAGTTCCAGACCATTTATTTGTTTTAGATAGATAGAAGTTCGAATCATTACCCTGTCAGGTTTTTATTGCGGTCTTGGAAGGTTTATCTCATAAGGGAGGAAGACACCATGCTAGTATGCCCACATATCACTAATATGTACAGTATAACAGAATGTGTGTTGTAGCAACGGGATTGTAAAAGGCCATACATATAGTGAGAAAAACCAACAAAACAGAAATATATCACATAAAATTCCAAATTTATTATACAAAAGTTATATAGGACATAGTTCTAAACCACGTCCATGTGTTCTACCCAGGTAAAGTTCACATCTATAATACAGAGAATATTCCTGTTTTTACAAAACTGGTCCACATAAGAAGCTTTCTAAGTACCTATATGCAAACCTATTGCATTTGGTCTTGAACAGACCTGTATGAGGGTTGATATGCACATCTCGCATGGATACATTGAATTGTTTTTTTGTATAATTGTGGACCAAAAATGTAGGGGGTGCATAAGGTGAGATGCCAAGCATGGACATAGATGGCTAAAATTTAAACTAACTTGTGCTGAATTGGGTAAGATTCAAGCTGTGGATGGATATGCAAGTATCACTGGCTTAAAACTGTAGTAAACACCGCTTGGACATTTGTACCTACAGGCAAATTTATAATAAAGCTTACCTGTAGTTACGAGGAATATCTCCTAAACGTGCACCATTTAGGTTTTTGCAGCCAGTGGTGTCACCAGCTTATGCACACTGAAGGCCGCCCCTTTGTCCACTTTATTTGTGTTTTCAAAGGCCAGTGGCTGCTATGCCCTCTGTTGCCCCAGCCACCAGTCTTCTAACCTCTTTTCTGTTATGTATGAAGTCACTTTAACTTTAGAAGGTACATTTTTAACAAACAGTGAAGCATTTTAAAAAAAGGAAGCTTTACAATTCAAACTTTTCACTTTAAATTTTAATAACAGCATGAACAACTAAAACCTGCTAGACAAAAAGGACAATTTCAGCCAACGCTTTTGTGAAGGTAGATCTATACTGCAGACTGAACATAAACCACATACAAGAAATGCACTCTGCTTTTTTTTTTTTTTTACTTTTGCAGCATTACCTTTGATGAACTACAGGTGATGTTAAGGTACCAGTATGTGCACTCTTTGTCACATTGCGGACACATTATGATATTTCCTCCAATGTCTGGGTCACACACTTCTTTGCTGAAAGAGAGTTTCTGTTTTAAAGGACTTAAAAGACATAAAAGGGCCAGTGTGTTTATGTAATGTAGGCCGTTCGTATGTAATAAAAAATTATTACTTGAAATGAAAGAAGACAATTGTGCAGCTGTCCATGATAACCAAATTCAATTTGATATTATGAGTACAACTGAAAGAATGTTAAATAGATCATGGCTGGTTGCAATGGCAACATCTCAATTTCCTTTTCTTGGATTTTCATACCAGGCTCACACTTCTATTAAATAGATATTTTCATTGGTAAATTGACATATAGTACATAGTGTACTTTCACCTTGTATACCATGCATTTACTGGAAATAAGCACTTTACACCAATATACAGTAAGCAAGCAATTGAAAGCTAGAACAGCTGAAACAGCCAAATATTCTAAAAGGGAAATTTTGTGTTAGCAACGTAGTACACATTTCAAAAACCAAGTTTCCTGTGCTTGTCCTTCCTTTTGAGTAATACATTTTCTATACAGATTAATAAACTCTCACTCTGGTGGTCATCTGTATATCAGAGAATGTGATCGCCATTCTGTGCCTAGTGACTGTTTGGCTCATTACAGACAGTGTCATTTTTCAGCCAATAGAAGTGAACAGTCTGTAAGAAAATGAAGTCCAAAGTATAATAAACACTAGGTTGTTAAATAAAATATGAAAAACATCCATGGTGCCAATAGCCTATAGGCGAGTGCAAGAGCCAACAACACATGTGAAAGGAATAGAGGACTAAGAGAACACTGCAGCAAGGAGCTTTTTTATGCAGCATGTCTAAAAGGTTTGCTGAATGGTCCAATATCTCAACAGCAACATGGGCCAGATGCATGCATGCACATGGCTATCCAGAGACAGGTTGAGAAGCACCACCTAGCGTGGAGTACATGTGACCATCAAGGTAAACCCGCTGCGGGCAGTCGAACGTAGTCAGTATGAGATGTAGAGTCACAGTGCAATGGAGTAACAAGTGAACATCAAGTTCTGTTAAAAGTTGGGGAAATTGGTGACAGAGACGCATGAAATATTGGTGCAAATGTGTTTAAGTTAGGTTCAAACGTTTTTGCGACGGGTAGGAGACGACTGACGATGAGCCACGTTCAGGTTGGCCATTGACAAACAGGGCCCCAGACATGATCGAGCGCATGTGACAAATGCTGGCATGAGACCGGTGTCTGACTTACTCCATGATCTTTAAAGATTTGAGTAAGCGGAAGATCTGTTCCGGGTTTGTGCCACAGAAGCTCACAAATGGAAAGCAAAACGGAAGGAAACCTCTGGCGATTTCATTACCATTTGTGACCAAGATCCATCTTTTCTGCAAACCATTGTCACAGGGGGTGAGACCTGTGCGCCAATTCTTGACTCAGCACAGCATACCTGTTCTCGATCAACTACCGTACTCCCCTGATCTGGCGCCTGCGGACCGCTTTCTGTTTCCCCACCTGAAGAGTGTCATGAAAGGTGCAGGTTTTGCAGACTGGCTGCAATCCAAAAAAGTGTGACAGCAGTTCTGCGATCGATTCCTAAAGAGGCCTTTGCTGACAGTTTCCAGAAGCTTTATGAACATTGCCAAAACTGTGTTGTGAAGGATGGCGATTATTTTGAAGGCCAATAAAGGTAATTTGTATCTTCTGTTTTGTTTTCTGATACCATTCACCAAACATTTTAGACACCCCTCGTATGCTAATATCCATTAGCCATCTGATGAGTGCATAGAGGTGGAGGATAAGCACACTTTTGTTTCCAGCACAGTGGAAGTTTGTTATTTGGAGAGTCATTACATTGGCACTACTGTTTATTGAGCTTTTTGGTGGATTATTTAATGTAGCCAGGACCTGGGTATTCCCATCCCCAGCATCCAGAAGACATTCTTTATTATTAATCATAATGCAGCTTTTTTCCCATAATGTTCCAGGTTGGCTGATTTGCGACTCAGGTAGTGATTAGAGAACAATGCATTCTGGGACACGTAGTTCACTTACAGGATTTGCCCCCTGGCTGTGTTGGGGAGAAACTACAGCTCCCAACAGGCTGACGAGAGGAGATTTCTGGGAGAAGAGGAGCCTCATGGGGGGGGGGGGGGGCTATAAGAACAGAGGCTTTTGGCCTGGCACGCTCTCTCTGGACCAGCGTGGATCTGTATGCAGGGAATCTGTGCTAGAAGCGGCAGAGTTGTGGCCTGCTTTTACAGACTCATCAACCCAGATACCCTGAAGGACATTAAAGAGCAGTGTGTGTATCCTGCCTTACTACAGTCGGGGCCTGTTACAGTTCCATACAACCCGTAGGGGTGACAGATCCGTGAGAGCCACATGGTGTGAGGCAGTGGAGGCCGGAGACCGTCCCAAGAGCGACAGACTGGAGAGATCATCGTCATCCTCATCTCTGTAATCGACAGCAGCTACATATTCAGTTAATGTGTGGTGAGCGGGTGAAAACCCATCTTAACAGACACTATGTATAAACAGAATTACTTCTTTGCAGCTAATAACATCTTTGATACAAAAGGAGGTTTATCACACACCTTGAGCATGGACACTATACACAGACATTCATCCTCTGCATTAGTCTGCTGCTACTTGTAGTTCTACCAAGTCTAATCTAACAAGCCGGTGATCACTGTGAAGCTTATACTGTTCCTATAAAAGAAAGAGTGCTGCTCTGATCATACTTCATTTCCTTGGATTATCATTGTTCATCAGCCATTACTTGTTGCATACCATTAACATCAGAGAGCTAGCTGAAGACCAATTGAATTGCCAAGCAAGGGGACATTGGACTACATCTACTTCTCGTTTCCCCCCACTTAGGTAGAATATTCTGCTCGGTTAAAGTTTTTTTTTGCTGCATTCACCAAAGAACTCTTTTGGAGCAGGTGTCATATCGCTATAATCACTGTTTCTAGTGTTATAGTTGTTTATCTGCTGCCTGGCTGTGAGTGAGCAGTAGAGAGTAGTCTGACACTTGCAGGAGTCATTCCTCTGCTCTCCTGTGCCCCACTACATATGTGCTGGTTGACGTTGAACAGAAGTAATCCATATTAAGTGTTGTAGTTAATGTGTGACATTTATTTAGTTATAAAAAACTTATTTTCTGTGTCCAGTCATACCTGGCTGGGTTAAGGTGTTACTTTTGATATATTCTTTAAGTAAACAATACCGACTCAATTCAATCTGATGTATTTCATTACTGTGTCATTACACAAAGGTGCACTAATACAATTAGTGAACCCAGTGTGTCAGAGGTGGCAGAGGACTCGCAGGGTCAGGGTAACCCTCACGAGGGAAGAGCTACATTATATTATACGCTGAACTTCATTTAATTTCTGCATATGGGGTGGAATTTTCTATTGGCACCAAAGATGGTTTTTCATGTTTTAGTGAACAACCTAGTGTTTATTACACTTCGGACTTAATTTCATTACGCGCTGTTCACTTATATTTACATATCTTTTGCACTTTGACAAACTGGTTTATTATATTAGCGCTACACTATTTTGATCTGTCTATGTTATAAGGTTTACATTTTCTGCCAGCTGCTTTTACCTCTGAGCCCTCACTTGCATTTTTTAACCAGTTCAGACCAAACCCACCTACTTTCACAGAGAGATAAAGTAAAACACAGTCACTGTATAGCTCCAATATATATGTATGCAATTGTTAAACATGGTTGCCCACATGTACACATAAAATGGCAAAGTGCATATAAAAACATGGGTTTAACCACTTAAGGACCGGAAGGATTTCCAGCTTTAGGACCGGAGCCCTTTTTGCGATTCGGCGCTGCGTCGCTTTAACTGACAATTGCGCGGTCGTGCGGCGTTGTACCCAAACGAAATTGGCGTCCTTTTTTTCCCACAAATAGAGCTTTCTTTTGGTGGTATTTGATCACCTCTGCGTCATTTCTGATCACCGCTATAAACAAAAGAAGAGCGACAATTTTGCAAAAAAACCCAAATTTCTTACTTTTTGCTAAAATACAAATCCAAAAAAAAAATATAAAAAAACATTTTTTTTCACCGTTTTTGGCCGATTTATATTCTTCCTCATATTTGCGATAAAAAAAATCGCAATCGGCGTTTATTGATTGGTTTGCGCAAAAGTGGCCGCGTTTACGGATGATGAGAATTCA
>BLSH010245884.1:211354-245504 GCA_018402905.1 Glandirana rugosa | reverse complement strand
ACTGCCGCCGTTTCACCGAGACATTGCGTTTTGCGGCAGTATGCTGCCGCCGACGCTATGTCTCTATGACACTCGCGCGCGCGCGCGAGTGACACAAGCCCCCCCCGGTCCCTCGCCCACGCCGCCGAAGCTAACGGCGGCCGGTGGGCGCTACGGGGGGGGCCTCGCTTACTCGCCTCCAGGCACGTACATTTGTGCCTGGAGGCGAGACACACTCCCCCTTCCCTTCACTAGTGTCGGAAGAGCATGTACTTCCGACACTATTGAAGGAAAGGGGTCGATCCGTCAGGGGGTATGTCATTCTTGTGCGGGTCCCTTGTGTCAATTGGGATATCTCTGTATCGCAGCCGCCGTCGTATGACGGCGTTTTGCGTTACAGAGCCACTTTGCCGCCGTCAATCTCCGATCGGCGGTCGGCAAGTGGTTAAAGTGTTGCTAAACCCAGCAATATAAAAACAATTCATTCATCCCCCACCCCACAGTGCACACAGCTTCTAAATCTTTTTTTATATCAAAATACTGCTGCTATATCCCTTTTATCTTCTGTATATTGCAGTCAGGTGATAAGCTGCAAGGAGCCAGGACTTCCCCAGTGTTCATATAGGAGGAGATTTCACTCTCTGATGATGCAACTTCCTTTGCATCAGTGACCCTTCACCCACAATCCAGCCAGAGCAGATTGGTGCTTTGCCAATGACATGCTTAGTTCACAAATAAACAATCACTGTCTCTAGAAATGCACTGCAGTCTGTGTCCATGTGAAACAGGAAGATCGAACAGAGCATGTGCAATGTTTCCACACTGCCTGCATGTAGTATAGTATAATCTAATATAGTAGACAGGGCAAGAGGAAGTATCTGGCCATATAAGATTAAACAGCCTTTTTACACAATACAGAGGATTAACCCCTTAAGTTACACAGCGAGTATAGCAAGCATGCTATTCTGCATATAGAAACTGATTTTAAGGTTGTGGGTTTAGTAACACTTTAAGGGCAGGTCCACATGATTGTATTGCGGTAATGCACATATTGTACCAGGTGTGCTGTGGCTCCCTATTGCACCTTCACAAAGCACAGTATGCACTACCGTGTTTTGTGGTGTGCTGTGTTGCAGACACTATTTTTTAGCGAGTTCTGATGCAGAACTATTCAAAAAAATGGTGTGCCTTAGCCTCAATATATGGCATAACGTTTGTTAAAATACATGCATTATTGTACGGCACCTGTGGCTGATCACTTTCACATATATACACTATAAAAAATGGCAAAAAGTCTACAGTTTTGAAGAAACTCACTGGGAAATTTCAAGGGGTATGAATACTTATTAAAGGCACTGTATAATGTACCTTCCTATCTATTTATGAATGTTAGTAGCAAAAGGATTTAATTAGTCAATGTTGATTGAGAGAGTGAAGTTCCACTTTAAAATTTGAAATTTAAAATCTTAAAAAATAAAAAATTAATAAAATCAATTAATAAAATCAAACCCAGCTCTGAGAGCACTCATCTGTGGGCGTCTTGTGGCGCTAGTGAAATTGTTTTGATCATACCTTTCTAGAAAAAAGGAAAAACTCCCATCTTATGAAATAAAACAATATCACATACACACAAGGCTAGGAACCCATCCAAGCCACAATTTCATAAAATAGAACTGCTGGCAAAATCAGATTGAGAACTAACTCCAGATGTTGGAGTACATTTTTCAACTCAATAAGAACAGATGTAGAGAGTGCTTGCTTTTTTTTTTTACAGTAAAGATTTCTTGTAGTTGTAATGGAAACAAGCAATACTTTTGTGAGAAGAATGAAAAAATAGTGATGCATAGTCAGTATGCCCTCTGTTGTATATGCAGAGCTACTGTACCTTTTAACTACATAAACATCAGCTAAAAGCCTGAGAAGAGACGAGGTTGCTGCAAGATACTGGAACAATAAAGAGTCTCAGGACTTCTCTGAGCTTCTAAAAACCTTTGCACCTTTGTTCTTACAGTTAACACAACTAATTATTAATGGCTGAGCAATGGAAAAATATGTTAAACACAGGTTGAACTGGATGGACTGTTGTCTTTATTCAACCTTACCAACTATATAGAAACGAAAGCATCATTTTTAGTCTACATTCAGATGGCTGCATAGCAGTGGCCAGGTGCAGTATGTAGCAAGAATCTACTGTTGTAAATACTGCTTCCAGCAATGTTAATTTCGTTCACTAAAACATTTTAGTCGACTAACTTAATACCAGTTTAGTCTACTAAAATACAACTAAAACAATTAAGATGACCAATATACGACTAAAATGCCATTTTAGTCAAAAGACTATAACTAAAACCAAATTGAAATTTGACGTCAAAATTAATACGGGTCTGTAGTGCAATTTCATACCTCAATACCATAAATAACATATTCAATGTTTCACTCCAGCAGTATATAAGTTTGGGAATTGTAGAGAAATGCTTAAATAATGCATTACAATTTAACTACACCCATTCGATTTTAGATGACTAAAATGCGTTTTGGTCGACTAAAATGTCCTGGAGATTTAGCCCATTAAATATGAATAGAACTAAAACTATTGCAGAAGAATAAAATGGGAATAAAACTAAAATGCCATTTTAGTCCTAAGAGTAAGACTAAAACTAAATTGAAATTTGCTGCCAAAATGAACACTGGTTTCCAGATAAGGTGTGTGAGCGACAGCAGCTGTCAGTGGCGAATGTTAGATTCGTACTCTGTACAAATCAATGGCTGGCGCTGCTACTGCTGTTTGCATCCCCATCTAAGCAGTTACATGCAAACAGAGCCTCTAACCCACCCTGGACGCAGATAGCCTGTGTCCAGAATCAGCGTTTCTGTTATGTTCTGGCCGCACACAAACTGGTCGCTCGGCAGTTTGTATGCAGCCATAGCATAGTCTTGCTACGCCCAGGAGAATTTTAGCTGCCTCTGAATGCAGCAAGCTATCCGCTGCTATTCTGCCGTCTAAATGTAGCCCAATATTCTCCTACAGTGTTGCGCTCTTTCTCCCAGGTTCTCCAGAAAACATACTTTGTTTATAGTAAATAGGAGTAAATACCCTGTTGTTTATAGTAAATAGGAGTAAATACTCTATGTACCTGGTTGTTTATAGTAAAATAGGAGTAAATACCCTGTAGGTACCTGGTTGTCTATAGTAAAATAGGAGTAAATACCCTGTATGTACCTGTTTGTCTATAGTAAAATAGGAGTAAATACCCTGTATGTACCTGGTTGTTTATAGTAAAATAGGAGTAAATACCCTGTATGTACCTGGTTGGCTATAGTAAAATAGGAGTAAATACCCTGTATGTACCTGTTTGTCTATAGTAAAATAGGAGTAAATACCCTGTATGTACCTGGTTGTTTATAGTAAAATAGGAGTAAATACCCTGTATGTACCTGGTTGGCTATAGTAAAATAGGAGTAAATACCCTGTATGTACCTGTTTGTCTATAGTAAAATAGGAGTAAATACCCTGTATGTACCTGGTTGTTTATAGTAAAATAGGAGTAAATACCCTGTATGTACCTGGTTGGCTATAGTAAAATAGGAGTAAATACCCTGTATGTACCTGGTTGTCTATAGTAAATAGCCCTGTACATGCTAACACTTGGATAAGAAATGTACTTTGTTGTTTCTAACTTCTCCCACCTAAACTAAAGATCTGGAGTTTCTTTTTAAATTCTGGCTCAAGATCTTTATTTCTAAAGGCCAAGGAAGTGTGGGAACGACTGAGTTACCGTAAATACAGGTAAACAATTAAGCAGTATGAACTAAATAAAACCTATTTTTTCAATGATAATGCTAAGCATCCAGTGACCTGTATGCCACGTTCAACTTTAAAAAAAATAAATAAATGCACATATCTCTGCAGGTAAAAAGATGTGCATTTTATTTTATTTTTTTCTGGAGCGAGCAGAGCAGTACACCCGCGATCAGCAGATTGCAGGTGCAATGCCAGAATCAAGCAGCATCTCATTAAGCTGTCTGCCCGTACGGTAGGTTACTGGAGAGCAGGAAGATCAATGAACTACGGGAGTGCTCACCAGCACCCCTAGAGTTCACTGAGAAGTACAAGTCATCCTAGGGGTGGCATACGGTAGCTGTAGTTCATTCATTCACATGCACGACCATACTCTTTTTAAATTATGACAGCGGCTACGGGAAGAAGATCACCCACCCGCTGTCACAGCGGGGGAGATCAGAGGGGTTGCAGGCAGGTGCTCTTTGGCAATGTTAAACGCTAAATACGGGTGTAACATGTTACCAAAGTTGAACTTATCCTTTAAAGTTCACGACTATAAAATGTAAATTAATATAATAATGCATTTGAAATACTTTTACTTTTTGGAGAATCCCACACATTTACTTCCTAGAATGCAGTGACATGTATTCAGTAAGCCCTGTGAGTAGGCACTGCTATGTCACAGAATGCACAAAGCCTGCCTTCTGAACTAAAGCGGCGATGGAAGGAGAAGTTTCAGGAGGTGGAGTCAGTACAGGAATCACTGCTTGCAGGCAGCAAGGGATATGTAGTCCTTAGAAATCAAAAGTAAACTAAAGGAATGAGCAGAGAAGCTGCAAAGCATGCAGGGAATCCAGGAAGTTGTGGAAAGAGATGGCCAGCTGACAGGCAGCAATCACAAAATAAAAAGAGATTTTTCAAGTAAGCTTATATTGGATTGTCAAAAATATTTTTTTTGCATTTCCATTACACTGCTAATGTTAACAAATTAAAGCCTATGCTGCGATTTTAGATCTTGTTTAGGGGTAATTGTCCTACTTACCTCCATGTACAGGATTCCTGGGATTTATAGCCATATAAGAAACATGCAAGTCCCACTACTGCTGCCAGCAGCAACATGCGGGTATAGAAACCCAGCCAGGCAAAATAGATTCCAATTTTTTCACCATAATATTTTCTGTAGAATGACAAAAAATAGATACATCATTTTTCAAGAAGACCATGATCGTAACTCATAAAAAATAAATAATCTGGTAGTGAGCATAGCCTTTTTTTTTTTTTTGTAGCTGATGTGTAGGTGTAAGAGCGATGAACAAATAGGGTGAGGTATTGATATTATTAGATATATCGTAGAATTCAGTCCTCTATCACATGGGCTGGTATACAGTGAAGGTGCCATGCAGGTGGACCTTGTTCTGGTCCCGGGCTGTTGCCTCTCTGATGGTCTCTCAGAGAACTCTGTGAATGGCAAAACTCTAGGGTGGGTATTGAGGTGCTCCCAGTAAAAAAAGTTCATGACACAAAAAGATCAATTCAAAGTAATTACTGAACAGGGTAACAAACAAAGCCAACACATTTCGAGTGGAAATGCCTCCCCTTCCTCAGGGCTGAAACTGTGGGTATGAATAGACTCACAATGAGGTACAATTAGGAAACTTAGATAAGGGCTTGATCCAAACTGTCAAACCTGGAATCATTGCAAACTTCGCCGACACCTTGCAATATCTCCAGATTTGACAGTTTGAAACAAGCCCTTACATAAGTTTCCTAATTGTACCTCATTGTGAGTCCATTTATACCCATGATTTTAACATGGAGGGAGCATTTGCCCTGAAACACACTGGCTTCATTTGATACCATTGTTCAGTAAGTACTTTGACTTGATCTTTTTGTATCAAGCCTTTGTACTGTTTTGTCCTCAATACCCACCCTGGATCTTTGTTTTTTATTTGGTAGAAAGACATTGTATTCCTTTACTGGCAAATAAATGAATTCCTCTTTCTCCTAGCAATTTTTCTTTGCTCTATCCAAAATTGTCTGCTGCACCTGTAAGATGCAGAAGATAGCAGCCCAATGCTGAGATGGTTGTATTATCCCTGACCATCCAATGTCCAAATGAGAAAGACACTAGCTGTGGAAGGAGCTGGAACAACACAAACAGAGGTACATTTGCCATAATCTGCAAGTATGGTGTGCATACTTGCACAACATGGCAACTGCTCTCACCGACAGGCGACCTGCTCCCGCTGTGATTGGACACAGCGGGAGCCAATCAGTGGGTCCGGCAGATGCAATGTCTGCCCAGACCCACTGATCGCTCCCGAGAGAGGCAGAACCGTGGTCTGTCTATGTAAACAAGGCAGATTGCCATTCTGTGACAAGGGAAGATAGAGATCCTGTGTTTCTGCTAAGCAGGAACACAGATCTCTGTCTTCCCACAGTTAAAGCATCCCCCACACAGTTAGCAGGCACTCCCTAGGAACACATTTAACCCCTTCCCTGCCAGTGTCATTAGTAAAGGGACAGTGCATATTTTTTAGCACTGATCACTTTATTGGTGTCACTGGTCCCTAAAAGTGTGTCAAAAGTGTCACTTAGTGTCCAGATTTGTCCGCCGCAAGTTTGCAGTCCTGCTATAAGTTGTTGAGCGCCACCATTACTAGTATAAAAATAAAAAAACACAAATAAAAATTCCATAAAAATATCCCATAGTTTGTAGATGCTAGAACTTTTGCGCTAATCAATCAATATACTTTTTGGGATTTTTTTTTTTTACCAAAAACAGGTAGCAGAATACATATTGGCCTAAATTGATTTAGTAATTTGAGTTTGTACATTTTTTATTGGATATGTTTTATAGCAGAAAGTAAAAAATATTGGTTTTTTTTCCAAAATTGTCAGTCTTTTTTTGTTTATAGCTCAAAAAATAAAAAACGCAGAGGTGATCAAATATCACCAAAAGAAAGCGCTATTTGTGGGGAAAAAGGACATCAATGCTATTTGGGTACAGTGTCGTATGATCGCGCAATCATCAGTTAAAATAACACAGTGCCTTATCGCAAAAAATGGCCTTGTCATGAAGTGGGGGGGTGGGTAAACCTTCCAGAGCTGAAGTGGTTAACAAGTCCCATCTTACACTGGATTCTCAGATGAGCTTGCAGCAAATAGGGTGCTGGAGCAGAAGTGGAAGATAGTTACATATCCATACATTTATCCCTCAAAGCACAGGACCCTAAGGCCTCATACACACGGGCGTAATAGCCAAACGTTGGGACCGATGTCAGGCAAAAATTGGCGTCAAAAACGCAATTTCATCTGCGTTTGAGAGTCAGTGAGCGTCGGCGTCAAAAGGCGTTTATTTAAAAAACATTCCTCTGTTATTTTTTAACCTGAAACTCCGGCACTAAAAACCCCGGTTAACGTTGCTACGGCGTTAATGCGTATTAGTGATCGTTTTGCAGGTTCAGCGTCAAAAACGCCATAAATTTACAGCCTCGGTACTCGCGGGTCCTGCGTTAGCTTTACAGCTTAAGAACGCCGACGCCATCTACAGCTCAAAAACATCGGCGTTTTTATGGGGCCATTGAATAACATGGAGAACTGTAAAAACCACTAAAAAGATGCGGCGGTAAAAAAACGTTCCTGTGTATGAGGCCTAAAAGTGTTGAGGCTGCAGGAAGCAGGGCTGGAAGCTGCACCTGTACCTTCTGGGCACACTAGAACACCAGACAGGACACATTGCATCTACACAGCCCTGTGTGCAAGGAGCCTAACCTGGCAAAAAACCCCCACAAGCAATGTAATGCTTTGGAAGCTCTAATTCAAGAACAATCTACATTTTTGTGTAAATTGCATAACAGTCACACTTCTGCCAGAGTGGATATTTAAGGAGCCACTCATCTAATCACTGTGGAATGTTTCATCAGAAGGTTTCAAGAGTGATTTAGAGAAGAAGCACAAGGTTATCTAACACGACAATTTTCATTTTATTACTTTTATAAATCAGCTATTACATTTTGCATTTCTAATGGGCCAAAATAACATGATTTTGTAATTTTTTTTGGGGGTTAATTTTAAGATAATTTGTTTTAAATGATCATATTAAAGCAAATCTGCGAAGGAAGAACTAGAGAAAATGGAGGTGTTTTTGAAGGTGCAACGTTAGTAAAACATAAAATGTAATACGCAGATTGATATGGATTCTTGGGTTCTCTTAAAGCCAAACTCATGGAATTATGCAAGTCATAGATTAGGCAATTTTCTTTCCTTCCAAATGGCTTGATTCCCCCAACAACACAGTCATGTGGGGGAATCCCTCCTGCACTGCTATTGCGTTCTGCCACCGGGGTGCCTTCCCTGAAGCCAAAACACAATGGCTAGTGTTGCAGGCTTTTAGTCGGCATTAATAATTGTTCTGGAAAAACCCGACAGGCTAGTTATACACAATTTGATCGATGGATTGACTTGTGTACAACCAGGGTGCACATACATGGATCGAAATTCAGCCAGTACCTGAACTGGCTGAATTTCGATTCATGTATGACCAGCTTAAGGGCCGGTTCACACCTAGGCGATTTGAGCTCCAACTTGTATTAACCCAAATTGCTTGACATCAGAAATCCCATTGAAATGAATGGGAGCCGTCTTAATATGCGCTACTCAAGTCGCTCCGACTTCAGGGCGACTTCTAAAAAGGTTCCTGTACTATCTCAAGGCGACTTCTAGGCAATTTGAGCCCATGAAAGTCAATGGAAGTCGCTTCCAAGTCGGATCACCGTCTATAAAGAAGCAACTTTACAGGAAAAAGAAAATTATTCTCTTAAGGGAACCCCCCTCCCTCTCTTCTCTGATTGGACACAGGCAAAGTCGTCTGGCATGGAGGTTGTGTTGTACTTTGCGTTGAAGTCACGTTCCAATCGCCTAGCAAAGTCGCCTCTAAAGTCAGATCGCCTAGGTGTGACCGAGAAAAGTGTATCTTGCAGTGTACCCCCTCTCCTGCACTGAAATGGTTGCATGTTCATTATCTCTAAGGAGTAGAAGAATGGGCAGTATTACTTACCCTATCCCCTAACCCGCCCAGCTGTGGTGCTGCCCTCCCCTACCAAAATCGCTGACTGTGGCAAAATCACATACAATATAGGGCTATTAAAACTGCACTGAACATGCAGGGGTGAGCATGTGACCGCAAGCAGCTTAGAGAGGAGGCAAGGTGGGACCCTTTGCACTGCCAAAGTGCAGAATTCGGTAAGAATTTCTCCTTATTCCGGCACCCCTAGACATAATGAGCATTTACCCGCAGTGCAGGAGGTAGGGGCACTGCTGTAAAAGTAATTTGTTTTTTTTTTAGAATTCCTGGAGGTGGGATTCAAGTGACATAAATATGGTTTTTTTGCAGTGACAACTGAATTCCTTGATATTGAGGGCAGTAGGGAGGGTGAGTTGTAGCTTAACAATAGAAAAGAAAAATGAATACATTTTATTCAGCAAAATATGGAACATGTGCCTGTTTTAAGATTTAACAATATCGTTAAAAAAAAGCATTTGCCTATTTTCCATACCTTACAAGATCTAAAGGCTGCAGCTTGTAAAAGCTAAGAGGGTGGGCCCATTCTTTGTACAGCAGGTATCTTTCATTAGGGCTTCTTGCATCCTCTGACTTGACATTAAATCTACACTGCAGGATACATACAAATGTTATATGCAAACTCAAAAAAACAGGACAGGTTAAAGAGGGATAATTTGGGAGACAGTTAAATGTAAAGTGGAACAACTGTAAGCTAATATTAAGCCGAGTATCAAATAGACAAACAGCTAAATACACAGGTAAAATACATAGTATGTAAGTTGTCTTGTTTAGGTATATGTGATTCCGTTTAGGAATTCTTATGTGATTCTGTTTTGGCACCTCTGCGAAACATTCTAGCTAATGTAGGCTGCTGATTTCCACTGCATTTAAATACTACACAGTGGGGTTTATTTACTAAAACTGGAGAGTGCAAAATCTGGTGCAGCTCTGCACTGAAACCCATTAGCCTCCAGATTGTATTGTCATATGTGCGATGAGGGAACCAGCACGATTATGAAACTGGTTCCCGCATCACACTTCTCCCGCAGGCAGTTCACACTGCCTTCTGCGAACCGCTGCGGGTGTCATTACAAAGTTAATGACACCCCCAGATCGGTTCACAGATCGCAGTGCGAACTGTGAACTCGCACATGAATCGGATCACATGGGTGAGAACACCCATGCAATGCGATTCTAGTGCGGGCACCTTTTTTTTTGCGAATCTAATGCGAGTTGGCTGAACTCGCACTGCTCAGAGATCGCATGTGATCGGCACCTGCAGTGCAGGTGCGAATCACATGCAATCTTTGAGATTGCACAAGTCTGAACCCAGGCTAAAGTGATTAAAAAAAAATAAAAATAAACAACAAACCTGTTATAATTACCTCCTCTGTGAAGTTGGTTTTGCACAGAGCAGCCCAGATCCTCCTCTTCTCGTGCCCCTCTTTGCTGCTCCTGGCCCCTCCCTCCTATTGAGTGCCCCCTCAGCCAGCAGCTTTCTATGGGGGCACCCGAGCCGAGTCACAGCTCAGTGTATCCATTCAGACACAAAGCCCCGCCCCGACCCTGCCCCCTCTCTCCCCTGATTGGCTGACTGACTGATTGACAGCCGCAGGAGTCAATGACGCCACTGCTGTGTCTCAGCCAATCAGGAGGAGTGTCCCGGACGGCGTAGACATTTGTGGACATCGCTGGAGATAGATGGGGCTCAGGTAAGTATTAGGGGGGGGCTAAGGAGGGCTGCTACACACAAAAGGTTTTTTATTTTAATGCATAGAATGCATTAAGATTAAAAAAAAAAAAACATCTGCCTTTACAACTCCTTTAAATGAACAAGCTGAAGCTGAAAAAGCTGATTGGCTACCATGCAGAGCTGCACCAGAATTTTCACTCTAGTTTTTGTAAATCAACCCCAATGGCTTTGTGGTTAATACTCCTGACCCAGCACTGCGAATCTTGGTTCTATACAAAGTTTTCCCTGTGCTTGCATGGATTTCCTCCCACACTCTAAAGACATACTGGTAGGTTAATTGGCTGCTGTCTAAATTGGCTCTAGTAAGTATATGCATGTGAGATAGTGACCCTAGATTGTAAGCTCTTTGAGGGCATGGACTCATCTGAATTTACAGTATGTAAAGCATTGTGTGAATTATTGCTGTGTTATAAATGTATGTAATAAATAAAATTCTACCTAGTCACCAGATCACCCTCAGTCTGCTGATTGGATAATGTCATCCCTGTGCTCTCCCCTCTTGTACACATGTCTAGGGAAGGAGACTGATAGAAGTGTACAAAGCAACAGAACCTAAGGCCCCTTTCACACTTATGCGTTGTGATTTTACAGCGATTTTTGCCGCAATTTGGAATCAGTACGACTTTGGTCTGAGTTTGTTGCAACTTTGCCCCAATGAAAACATATTACAAAGTCGTACAGCAGTAGTACAGAAATCACATCTATATTATTCAGGTGCGATTTGTATGAGACTTTGAGGGTTTAAAGTCTATGGACCTCAAGTTGCATCAAAGTAATGCAGGGACTACTTTGAAGTCGGCCCGACTTCAAAGTCGTACAGATATGAATGGTACTCACTGGAAATAACAGAGTACGGCTTGTCATGTGACTTTGCATTCCTAAATCGCAGGACAAGTCGCACAAGTGTGAATGGGGTCTTAGTGATGATGCTCCATCTCCCAGCATAATTGTTGCCCAAAAGGGCTGGTGAAAACCAGATGATGTCCAGCGTGTTTTTAATCTGCCTCAAAAATGCATGCACAGTGTTTTCCATGTATTCCAATGGCCCTTGTTCACACCAGTGCAAAAGTAGAACATGCTGTATTTTTTTTATGTATGAAACGCATCTGAGCGCATCAAAAACACGTATAAAATGTGCATGCAGAAATAAACCTGGAACACAGAAATTGTGATGTGAACTGACCCTAAAAGGGATTATATGAGGCTGATTATAGATTCTGGTATTTGTTATTATTTAGATCTGGACAGTTTGTATGTAAAATATATTTAATGATATTAAGGCATACACATGGATAAAATTCTGCTTTTCTGATATTTGCCTGGACTTTGGCATTAAATGTGTATTATATTAAAATATCAAAATGACTCTTACTAAAAAGATTACCAAAATGAACAAAAAAAAACATAAAATCTGTGGAAGAATGTCAAGAAGATCAAAGCATGCAAACGTCCTTACATCATGAAGAGGAAATGCTGCCTTATAAATGCCAGAATCCAAGAGTTTATTAATGCCAAATTTTTTCACATTATCCTTCACAGCATATTCAACCCGAGAGAGTATAAAATGGACCTACAAGAAAACATACACAAGGCTGAAAATATCCAATATAATGAAGCTTTAGAACAAAAGCCTCTGCTGTGATATTCATTCGATGCAGAGATCAGCAACTAATATTAATCAATCCACCACTGCCAGAGGCCTAAAGATAGCCACGGACATGAGATTTCATCTTCTGACATGACTAAAGCTGGCCATAGACACAGCAATTTTCTTTCCTGCAACTATGGGGCAGGGGAAGCCGTTCCCTCCAGGAGAACACAGTGATTACTGTTAGTGGCTAGCAATAATCGCATGTAAATTCTGGCAGGCTGGTTGCACCCAAGTTGATCGCTTGATAAACTTGAGAACGTTCAGCCTGCCCATACATGGCTCGAATCTCAGCCGGTCCCTGCTGAATGCAATTTAAAAGGCTGAATTTAGTCCTCTTATGGTTTGGATGTTTCAAGCCAAACTCCAGCCAACACCTATTGTAATTTTTGCAGAGTAGGGTAGAGACAGACGTTCGGTCAGGTTTTTATTGCAGTCTGTGACCATACTGGAGAAATTTCCCTTTTTCTGGTAACATGGGGAAGGATTAGGACATGTGTCAAGTTATTACTGTCTGTGTCTATCTGTCCCGGTGTCAACTGCTGCCCTAATTTCCGGTCTTTCATTCTGTCGCAGGAAAAGAAGGGAGGTAAAATCTAAACTGGACAGCAAAAACCCTACAGAAGAATTTACTTATCACAAGACTGTCCATTATGGGCAAAGTGACAAGGTCTTTGCAAAGGGGTCCCCTGACCACTGATGATCAACCTGACAGTGCCCCCCCATCACTCCCTCCACCATCTCAAACAGCAACAATAATTGATCCATCAATTGACTTCAGTACAACCAGCCTGTTGGATTGTTTGCATCACTGCCATTGGCTATAGCTGCCAGCAGTGACCATTGTTCTCTGCTGGCAGGGAAGGCCACCTCTACCCCGCATTCCCCACTGGCAGAACACAATAACACTGAGGGAGCAATTCAGTCAGTGGCGATGGGGGAAAATCAAGCAATTTTCTTTCTTTCCACCTATGGTGGAAGGAAATAAAATTGCATAATCTATGGCAGGGCTCAAAATTTGAAGTCCTGAGCTACTAGCCAGGCCTGAAGAGTTATTCGCCAGCCAAACCCTACCCTGCCCCATCCCTAATTCTGCCCCTAAACACACTCTCGTAAATTATCTCATGAAATTACACTGTCAAATGTTTTATGCAGAATTAAGTTACAAAAATAAGTATTAACAACAACTTTAACAACATTAACAAAGCATGTTCCATTGATCTGACTGTGATAAATAAAATAAGGATAAAATATGATTGGCTACTATAGGCACTGTACACATCATTACCGCCCTGTTAAGTAAATACGCGCCACGTACAGAGTGCAGGGTTGAGCATTGTACTACTTCCCGAGTTCAGGATGGAGGGGTGTGCTACATACCGAGTGCAGGGTTGAGGTGTGCGCTACGTACCGAGTGCAGGGTTGAGGGGTGCGCTACGTACTGAGTGCAGGGTTGAGGGGTGCGCTACGTACCGAGTGCAGGGTTGAGGGGTGCGCTACGTACCGAGTGCAGGGTTGAGGGGTGCGCTACGTACCGAGTGCAGGGTTGAGGGGTGCGCTATGTACCGAGTGCAGGGTTGAGGGGTGCGCTATGTACCGAGTGCAGGGTTGAGGGGTGCGCTATGTACCGAGTGCAGGGTTGAGGGGTGTGCTATGTACCGAGTGCAGGGTTGAGGGGTGTGCTATGTACCGAGTGCAGGGTTGAGGGGTGCGCTATGTACCCAGTGCAGGGTTGAGGGGTGCGCTACATACAGAGTGCAGGGTTGAGGGGTGCGCTACGTACAGAGTGCAGGGTTGAGGGGTGCGCTACGTACAGAGTGCAGGGTTGAGGGGTGCGCTATGTACAGAGTGCAGGGTTGAGGAGTGCGCTACGTACAGAGTGCAGGGCTGAGGGATGTGATGTGTACTTCTAAGTTCTCCCCCAGTACAGAGCTCACACCCTTTCTCCCATTCCAGTACAGAGCTCTCTTCCCCACACATCCTCTAAAAGAGTTGGTCTGCTGCAAAACAGCAGTTACAATTTAACCACCCCCATCAGCAGTCTGCATGGTTAAGAAGGAGCTTCTGCCATAGAGCTGGCAGGATCCTCTTCTCCTCCTGCTCCCCCTCCTTGCAAGGCACCTTTACGTGCCCATGCAGTGTCCACCGGGCCAGTGGCTCACCCCCCCCCTTCCCGCCCCCGAACTAGCTGCACACTCCACATCCATACCTCCCAACCTTCTGAGATGGAGGAACACCTTTTAGCACAGATTATTAAGACACAGTACACAACCCTCCACCATGCACACCATGTTAAACTGAAGTACAATAATATTCACTTAAAGCATTACTTATACCCTAAAGTGGCCCTTGTTCTGACCAGCTAATTGTTTTACCCGAGCCGACGGGCTCGCCTCCCCACCCGTGCTGAGCCAGAGCACTCGCCCTCAGCTTATTTCCACTCGCCAAATGCGAGCAGGTGAGGGGACATTTTGAGGGCTGATCTATGGGCTGCATTACATTCTTAAGCCAGAGGGATAGGAGCTGGTTACTTACAATGCGACTTCTTGTTGCTGGAGTGAAAAAGGTTTCTTTGTCCTGGATATAAAAATCTTCTGTACGATCCTTTTCAAAGGGTGCAGTGAAGAATTCCTGTTCTGGTTTTATAACATCTTCGCTTACAGTAAAGATTTTTGTGAACCAGTTAAAGGCTGAACGTTGTTGCCTCAGATCATTAGGTTGTATTGGTAGCTTGATGTGCATCACTTCTGCATAAGTACATAGGACTTCCCAAGGTGCATGGACCTTAACAAACACCAATCCTTCTCCGGCCACCTACAGTGACAGATACACACAAATGTTGTCATGGAACGTTTTAACAAGTTTAGCAAATCAAAGTACATTCATCAGGGTGCTCTCCTAAAAGTACAAGATGTAAAGCTTATAGGACTCTACAGAAAATGCAAACTCCTGACACTTGGAAAGATAGAATACCAACCTCCCGACACAGGCCCCTTAATCTGCCCATAAACAGTGAGTGAACTACAGACAGGGCCATCTCTACCACTAAGCGGAGTAGGCGGCCGCCTAGGGCGCCTGGCCACTATTGATCTGTCACTGGCTGCTCTGCATTGATTTAGGTCATCAGAGAGGAGAGGAGAGCCGCAGCTGGCAGTCATCAGTGCAGTCGAGAATTGGAGAGGAACAGCCCCCCCCCCCGTAGAGGCCGGCTCTGCATCCTCCTGGCATATCAGCTGAGCAGGCTATGGTGTGGCGCCTGGCGGCGGCCCTCCGGGCTTGGTGACAGGTGGAGCTTGGAGGAGTCACCGAGGCATGGAACAGCAGAGATTGTGAGAAACACCAAGGCAGCAGAGAGTCACATCGGTCGTCGGATACAAAACAGTACAGTTTGAACTTTGCAGAGCCCAAGACCGTCACCTGAGCTGGTGTGGTGAGTAAAAACTGACACTGTCTGACTGAGATAATGAGATATTATCACATGCCATTTGCAAATGTGTATAGAAATAGTGACTGATCTGCCAAATACCCACCCTCCGCCCCCACACCCCGCGAGGCTGTATTTGATGGGCACTGGTGGGTCTGTATTTGATGGGCACTGGTGAGGCTGTATTTGATGGGCACAGGTGAGGCTGTATTTGATGGGCACAGGTGAGGCTGTATTGATTGGCGCTGGTGAGGCTGTATTTGATGGGCAAAGGTGAGGCTGTATTGATTGGCACTAGTGAAGCTGTATTTGATGGGTGCTGCTGAGGCTGCATTTGATTGGCGCTGATCTGGCTGTGCAGGGAAAAGAGGGTGGAGTCAGGGGTGGTGCCAATGGGGGATGGCAAAATGAGGTTTCGCCTAGGGTGTCAAAAATCCTTGCACCAGCCCTGACTACAGTTTCTGATGATCCGGCCAAAACTAGCTCTGTGGATGGCCCGGTCAGCTCCCTCCTTCCCAACATCCTTCCACTGAAAAATCGAAGAAGCTGAACAGAAAAGTTTGCGCTGTTCGAGTATTTTGACTGCCAGTGGGCTGTCAGAATACAATAGCCATAGCAAGGATGGATGTTTAGCAAGGATGGAGGATTTTTTTTTTTTTTCAGCCCAACGTTGGCCAGCATTAAAGATTGTACCTGATGACCTATATTATGTATTACCTCCACTGAAGAGGGCCAAAATGCTGCCGAGCCTATGACAACCTTCTCATTCAACTTGTCCTTAAAGCATATTAAAGTGGAACTTTACCCCAAGCCCAGGTTCACAGTGGTGCGATGCGGGAACCAGAGCGATTCCAGTACCAGTTCTCGCATCGCATCTCTCCCACAGGCAGTTCACCCTCTGCGAACCACTGCGGGTGTCAATACAATATTAATGACATCCTCAGATTGGTTCACAGATCGCAGTGCGAACTATGGATTCGGACAGGAATCGGATCGCATAGGTGAGAACACCCATGCAATCGGATTCTTGTGCGGGGGAAAAAATAAGCCCCTGCACCTTTTTCTGTGAGATTCCAATGTGAGTTTGGCCATACAACTGTATGGCTGAACTCACATGGCACAGACTTTGCAGGTGATCGGCACCTGCGGTGCGGGTGTGAATCACATGCGATGTCTGAGATCGCACAAGTGTGAACCTGGGCTTAAGGGGAAGGCCTGCTTTATGCCCTCCTCCTCCCTCCTCTTCTATTTTTGTCATTTTTTGTGGGGGGCTGCTTCCTCTTCTGGTCGGATTGCCACGGCGGATCTACTGAAAGTTCTCCTTGCCCAGCCCACAATCTTCTGGGACAAGTCACAATCGGCCTCAAGGAGTCACAGCTGGCTCATCACAGTAAACATGCCGGCACCGGGGATCCAATGACTGACAAAGAACTGATTTGTGTGAGGACGGCGCTGACCTCCTCTGGACAGGTGAGTGTCCTTTTATTAAAAGTCAGCAGTTACAGTAATTGTCGCAGCTGACTTTTGTTTTTTTCGAAGTGGGGCAAAGAGCTTTAAACCCAAAAGCAAACATTTAATATATTGCCGCTTACCAATTCTTAGACGTGATGGCTGCATTAGTTTTCTTTTTTTGGCTCTTTCTTTTATTTTCATCTGGTAATCCAGCCAGCATGTCTGTTGTTTTTCACAGCACAAACTCTCCAGCAGTCAGTTTCCGTTTACATGGATGAGACAAACCACAGTGGTTGTAAAGGGCGAGGGTTTTTTTTACCTACATGCATTCTATGTATGAAGGTAAAAAACCTTCAGTGTGCAGCCCTCCCGAGCCCAACTTACCCGAGCCCAATCCAGCGATGTGCACAAGAGCAGAGTCTCTTCTGGGTCTTTCTCCTCATTGGCTAAGACACAGCCATTGGCTCCCATTGCTGTCAATCACAGCCAGTGAGGAGGGAGCAGGACACGCAGAGGTGGCTCGGGAGAGAGCACACACGAGTGCCTCCAGAGCAAGGAGCTTGCTTTGGGGGCACTCGGCAAGGAGGCGAGGCCAGAAGCGCTGGCGGGGGATCCAAGTAAAGGATGATCAGGGTTGCTCTGTGCAAAACCATTGCACAGAGCAGGTAAGTATGATGTGTTTAGTATTTTAAGGAAAAAAAAAATCAAACCTTTAGAACCACTTTCTGCCAGGAGTGATTAAAATGATCAGCTTTATTTATTTATGCAAAACCTTTATTCTAAAAGGAAAAACACTGTTTGCTGTAACGGTTTATGAAGTGTGAGCTGGAGTTTAGCTTCAATTTGTTGGTGGTTCTAAATCTGCTAATTTTAACACTCCCCTACCCCTAGACTGACAATGCTACTGTCTGCTGTGCTTCCTGTGTTCATTCCTCCAGTGCTGTCACTAATACAGGAGATGAGTTACTGGCCAATTCACCAGGTGAAAGCAGAGGGAAAAAGCCAAAGAAAAAAAAACTGATGCAGTCACACCATCTAATGATTGGTAAGCGGCAACATAATAAATTGTTGGTTTTGGATTTAACACAGCTTTAACCCCTTGTCTGGAGAGGCTTTAATATAAAATTGATAACTTTTACAGGGCACCAAAGTTGCGCCCCACCTCTACTGCCGCCTGCCATGGTTCCTGGGCTGTCCCATTTCTCCAGGACAGCGGCATCTAAGAGAACAGGATCCCCCATGTGACTAATTAGTTCAGAAGCCTCATTTATTACATCATGCGGGTCTACAGCTGTCACTCCTTGGCTGTTGTAGCAAAGGATGAAGCTAATCAAGCACAATCTGTGCCTAATTAGCCACAGCCGAAGGCAGGAGAGACATTGGAGGTCTAATGGAGCTCTTCTGACTCCATAAAGAGAACCGGGCACTTGCCTGTGCTATAACATAAGGGGCTTGTTAGCCCAATTGCCACAGCAACAGCAAGTTAAAGGAAAAAATAATTTAAAGAGTGTAAAAAAAAAAAAAAAAAAAAAATTTTAATAAAACAAAGAGAAGAATTTTTTTTTAAAAGCAACCCTTTACATGTCCCAAAGCAAATGCACAGCGTAGGCCGCGCACGTGTATGCAAGCACAAATTGCGCCACAAATTAAGGCCTCATGCAACAGGACGTTTTTACAGCTACTGTTAGGGGTGTTCGACGTTTTTTTTTAACTGCCTCTAAAAGTCCCTATGGTAGCCTATCCATCCATGCACACAAAAACTGTCAGAGGCGTTTGGAGGCATGTGTTTAGGGGCAGTAGAAAAAAACGACAGCCTGTGCTTCCAGGAGCAGTAAAAACACAAAACGCGTCAAAAAACAGGAGCGTCAAAGTTGTTAGACGTTTTTACATTATAGGGAGTGAAAAACTTCCAAAACCGCGAACGCGGCAAAACGCTAATTGCACAACGCGCGTTTTTAGTGCTGCTGTACCGCTGATGTTTTTACAACGTCCTGTGTGCATTAGGCCTTAAGGGATCACCTTGAACATTGGAGTGAGAGCAAAATGTTTGGGTCAAAATTCATTGTTTACTCTGAACTGATAACCTGTAAAGGCTTTTAAAAGCATGACCTAACCCAGCATGGGTACCATCGTTTTTCCTGATTTCACTGACGCATGCAATTTTAATGGCTTGGAATGTTTGGTATCTATTTACTCAACACAACCCTATCTTTTATATTCCAGCAAAAAATTGGGTATTTTTCTGGTGTTTGTTGGCACTAAAATTGAATTTAGTGTATTATGTGATTAGTAAACAGTTTTACATATATTGTGCGACATAAAAAATGTAACGGCCATCATTTTATTCTATAGATTCTATAATTGTTTGGGGGTTTAAGGTACTTTCAAAAAGTTAATTGCTCAAAAACGCTGATAAACGCTGAATAGCTGCGTTCATCAGCGTTTTTAAACTTTTTCATTCTAGGTTCACACATATGCGATGCGGGGACCACCACGATTCCAGCACTGGTTCCCGCATCGCATCTCTCCCGCAGGCAGCTCACACTGCCCTCTGCAAACCGCTGCGGGTGTCAATACAAGGTTAAGGAAACCCCCAGATCAGGTCAGAGATCGCAGTGCGAACTGTTAACTCACACAGGAATCAGATCGCATGGGTGAGAACACTCATGCGATTTCATTCCAGTGTGGGGAAAAAAAAAGTCCCTGCACTATTTTCCTGCGAATCTAATGCAAGTTCGGCCATACAACTGCATGGCTGAACTCACATTGCACAGACATCACATGCGATTGGCAGCGCAGTGCGGGTGCGAACACATGCAAAGTCTGTGTTTGCACAAATGTGAACCCTGGCTAAGAGTTGAAAAAACTCCACTAGTTCTGGGTTTTTTTTTCAGCCAGAAAACGCCCCTGCCAAAAACTGCTGATAACAGCCTATGGGCTTGATTTACTAAAGGCAAATCCACTCTGCACTACAAGTGCACTTGGAAGTGCAGTCGCTTTAGATTTGAGGGTAAGATCTGAAATGAGGGGAAGCTCTGCTGATTTTATCATCCAATCATGTGCAAGCAAAAATGCTGTTTTTTATTTTCCTTGCATGACCCCCTCAGATCTACAGCAACTGCACTTCCAAGTGCACTTGCAGTGCACAGTGGGGTTACCTCTAGTAAATAAACCTCCCCATTTGCCATTTAAATGTATATGCAAGAGGTCAAGTGGTAAATGCAATGTTTGCCAAAAAAAAGCTGTGCTTTGCCTGCAGTTCAAATGCACCTTAATAGGACATGCTGCGTCAAAAGAAACATATGAAAGCAGGTAAAATGCAGCCTCTAAAACTGCCATGTGTACTGCTCAATTAAAGTCAATGGGATTCTGTTGACCTGCGTTTGATGTGCATTCTAAATGGAGGTAAACAATGCATGTCCACGTGACCCTTAAAGCCCCTTGGATTTTAAGCTAAGGCTTTTCTCCAAATCAACATTAAAAGAGAAATATGGTGTTTTTTTTCCCTCTAAATCATACTTACCTACGTGGATGCAGCATCTGTCCCCCGCTGGCTCTAACGCTGAGATCTGAGCAATCAAACACCACTGATCACTTAGTTCTCCATGAGCAGAGAGCTGGTGATGGTCAGTCAACTGGCTCTCTGATCTGCCCCCCCCCAGCCGTCACTCACTGGAGCACTGGGCTGTGGAGAGGACGGGAGCGACAGGCTCAGGCTCTCAGCAGCTTGCAGAAAGGCTGGGCCAGGTGCTCCTGGGTGGATCCTGACCATATGATTGCAATCTGGACTGGCTCTGTGATGTCAGCCGACAGCAGGCTTCAGCCCGCTGTCGGCTTAAAACACATCACAGGAGTGCAGAATGAACTAGCTTTGGCTGTTTTCCTTTAATGTGAATGTAAAGGTTCGATTTTTTTTTTTTGAAATAACAAACATGTTATACTTACCTGCTCTGTGCAAGGGTTTTGCACAGAGCAGCCCCGATCCTCCTCTTCTGGGGTGCCCCGGCGGCAATCCTGGCTCCTCCCCTTCATCGGGTGCCCCCACAGAGAGTCGCTTTCCCTGAGGGGCACCCATGCAGGCATGCTCACGACACAGACAGCGGGACTCAGCCCCGTCCCCCACATCATTGGATTTGATTGACAGCATCAGGAGCCAATGGCTGTGCTGCTATCAATCTATCCAATCAGGACCCGAGACCCCGGTTGGAACGGCACTGGAAAAACTGGGTTCAGGTAAGTAAAAGGGGGGCTGGTGCACTACAGTAGGTTTTTCACCTTAATGCATAGAATGTATTAAGGTGAAAAACTGCGAGGGTTTACAACCCCTTTAGCAGACAGCTAGTGAAACCCACAGGTAATCGCTAACCTGAAGCTATTAATATTTTAAGGGGTGATAATCTGATAATCATTCTGAATTGTCATTTACATTGATTTTATTTATAAACCATTTTAAATGAATGCTGACAGTATTTGAATAATTCTAAGGCCTCATACACACAGGCGTATTAAAAAAACGAGCTGTAACGTCCGGAAAAAAAAAAAAAATCGGTGCCAAAAAAAGCAATTTCTTCAGCGTTTTGCATTGGCGTTAATGCGAGTTATTGAGGGTCAGCACTACGTTGCTTTTTGTTTAAAAAAACATCCCTCTGCTATTATTGGACCTGAAAACGCTGGCCCTAAAAATGCTGGTTAAAGTCGCTACGGCGTTAATACGAGTTAGTGAGCGTTTTGCCGGCTCAACGTCCAAAACGCTCTAGCGCTGCAGCTTCAGAACACGATTCAGCTCTACTTTCAGCTCACAAATGACGACGCTATCTACAGCTCAAAAACGTCAGTGCTTGTATGAGGCCATTGAATAGCATGGAGAGCTGCAAAAAAACGCTTAAAAAACCGTGACTGTGTGTATGGGGCCTAAAAGTAATAACATTATGCATGATTACACTCAACATGCGTTATACTAAATCCCTTAATTTGGGTGAGACTTTCATTTTAGAGGCGTCAAATATAAATCTCAGTCCATGTAATAAAATCACACACTTGAACTTTATTACAAACTTCAACTTGGTTTTCAAATATGCTCAATATGCAGAATCCCACTCTTTTTAATGCTCTCCGTTTACACTTGTTTGCTCAGTAGCCCTACACTCAAAGTACATGAGCGATTTTTGAGCTTATTAAGGCATTTTTGTCTCCGCAGACTTCATGGGTGTGCCTGTAAACATGCGATACACAAGTTCATGTATTTCTATATGTTTTTTTTTTTGCCTAACAACTGCTCTCCTCCCCTACAGGAAACAAATGCCTCGATGCACATGCAAAAACAAAGACTTGCGCAAAGCTTGTAATAACAAGAAAAAACTCAATTTGAATACTGTCTGCTCAGGTGTGAGTGCAAGGTTACATAGCAGGCTAAATAATGTATGTTATACACCTCTGTGACTTGAGGCTTCTGGCTACTTTCACATTGAGGCGGACAGGGCGTCAGCGGTAAAGCGCCACTCGTTTTAGCACCACTTTCCGGATGGTAGCGGGCGCTTTTAAGCTCTAAGAAGGGGTTAAAAGCGCCTGTGTCGCGGCGCTTCGGAAGCGGTGCCCATTCATTCCAATAGGCAGGGCGGGAGTCGTGTATACACCGCTCCCGCACTGCCCCAAAGATGCTGCTTGCAGGACTTTTTTTCCCGTCCTGCAAGCGCACAGCCCCAGTGTGAAAGCACTCGGGCTTTCACACTGGGGAAGATTGAGAGGCAGTTTTTAGGCACTTTACAGGTGTTATTTTTAGAGCTAAAGCACCTGAAAACTGCCTCAGTGTGAAAGGGGTCTTAGAACACTTTCACACTGGGGCAGTTTTCAGGCATTTTAGCTCTAAAAATATTGCCTGTAAAGTGCCTGAAAACTGTCTCTCAATCCTCCCCAGTGTGAAAGCCTGAGTGCTTTCACACATGGGCGGTGCGCTTGCAGGACAGGAAAAATTGTCCTGCAAGCCGCACCTTTGGGGCGGTGTATACACCACTCCCAAACCGCCCTGACCATTGGAATAAATGGGCACCACAACACAGGGCTTTTAACCCCTTCTTGGGGCTTAAAAGCGTTCTGCTACCACCCGAAAAGTGGCGCTAAAGCGCTGCTATAACATCGGTAAAGCGCCGCTAAAGCGAATGGCGCTTTACCGCCAACGCACGAGCAGCTGCAGAGTGAAAGTAGCCTTAGAAATTTGAGCTATATAAAGTGCAATATCAAGAAAATAATTCCCCAAGGAGAGAATAAACTGCTTTGTGAATTGAGACTCCAATAAGGTGCCAATGCTTCAGCACCACTCTTAAGCCTAGTACACACGGGCCAAATGTCAGACGAGATCTGCCGGTTCAATAAAAACCAGGCGACATTCAGTCCATGTGTACTGCAGCCAGTGCAACAGAGGCTGGCCATTCGGCTGGCTTCTGTTAAAGGGACATGACCAAAAAAGGTCTGCTGATCATCTCCCGATCAGCGCTCTCAGTCAATGATTCAGAGCGGTAACCAGAGTGTTCTGGTGGGGGGGCAGTCCGCCATGTCAGAACGCAATAGCACAGCAGGGGAGATTCACTGTACTAACATCGTATAGATAGTACAGCACCTGCTCCTGAGCTGTCAGTTTTTTTCTGCTGCTGGTTTGAACGAAAAAGTAGTAGTGTGTACTAGGCTTTAGGCCACATCAGTGTTATTTTGAATCAACTCTGATAGCTACTAGTTACCATTCAAAGATTCATTTAAAATGTGCGTCTTTGCAGTTTTTTATAGCACAAATATCAAAGGAAAACAAACATGGTTATAACGGAAATCCAATCAAAATGTTCACCAATTAAAAGTTCAATTTAATTACATAAGTAGTTTCCAGAAATACAGTACATATTATGAAAATAAATAAATATACACACACACACTACCAAGGTGGGACACCTCTGCAGTATAGTTTATTTCCTTACACAGGATTACATCTGATGTGGTACTCCTTTTTTTCCCACCAGATATATCTAAAAAAATTGGAGATGCAATCTCAGTTTAAGTTGAATTCCTTTACTTCAATCTTCATTCATATAAAAATTACAAGTGACAGCACATGCAGCTTGATGAAGGACATATGCTGTTCGAAACTGTGCAGTCACTTGTAACCTCTAGGCCCCTTTCACACGGAGCAGATCCGCTCACCGGGGTCCGCCAGCTCAGCAGGAGATCGCTCCGTTGATCCCCGCTGAGCCGGCGATGACAGGTCCATCTCTGCTCACTGTACAGGGACGGATCTGTCAGATCCCCGTGGTTTCCTATGGGAAGATCGGATGAAAACAGACCGGCCGTCCGTTTTCATCCGATCCGATCGACGGATGGTGAACGCATCGCCCACACGTCTATTTTAGCGGATCTTGACGGATCGAATGGCAGACGGGTGTCAGCAGACACATTTCCGCTGACATCCGCCTGCCCATAGAGGTTTATGGGTGGCCCGCGCGGATCTGAGCGGTCTGGTCGTACATGAAGACTACCGTAAAGGAATTCAACTTAAACTGAGATTGCATCTCCAATTTTTTGGTATATATATGTATATATATATATATGTGTGTGTGTTTTTTTCCCTTTAATACAAATCAAGTACAGGTTAACAGAATGTAAAAAGGGGCACAATTCATTTGGGAGCACCTTCATTGGGGTTGGCCCTTTAAATATTCCTGCTCACCTGTGAGCAGGTACGAATGACCCATAGAATTTTTAAGAATGTTCTGGAAGCAGTGGGGCGCAGTATAAGGGCCCACTGCCGCATGGATCTTGCTGCAGGTTTAAGGATTGAAGATAGGAAGAGCTACCCTCCCTCCCGTCACGTGCACTTTATGTGGTACATCAACTATGCATTAGAGGGGAACTTTAATTATAAAGTCAATTTATAAAGTCATTAAGGCTAAGACTAATTTTGTGATTGATAAATGAATTTGATATTAATTTATTAAATTTAAACGTATATTTTTGTTAAAACCAATAAAAGTGCCGCGGCCGATTTATGTCAATATTAGAGTGTGGTGTTTTATTATTAATGGTTTAGATTGTGTTTGGAGCTGGGGGGAAAATGGTGCGGAGTGCAATCCTATGCACCTTAAAACATTCATGGGTTTAAAAACTTACAGATTTGGTAGCTTCCAGCTGTAAACCATTTCTCATAAGATTGGACTCATAGGCTTGTCGCTTTTTCTGAAATAAAAGTAAGGAATTGTTGAATAGTAGTGTCATTGAAGAGTATTTGAATATACAAAGACATTTGCTATTTTTTCATTCTTTTCAGTAGGAGGCAATGAAAAACAGGAGCAACAAGACAAATTCACTAAAAAAAACAAACACATCTAGTGGCTGACTCCTCCAGAATGGGCCTGTTGATAAATTTGTGATTAACCAGTGTATTCTGGCAGCAGGGGAGTCCTGCTGTCAGAATACATTAGCACAGCGAGGGGATTTTCCCAACCACCTCAAAGGTGTGGATGGGTTAATCCGTTCAATTCTTTGTTCAGCCTCCACATTATGGAATTTTGAGACTGAAGAGATTAGGTGCTTGCAAGCATTATCTTCATTAGCAGCACACTGATTTCATTGTGGTGTAATGAGGTGACTACCAGCAAGAGGCTAAACCCCTAACATTAACCTCCAGCTCTTCATTCATCTATATTAAGAAATGTTAAGATTATTAGGATTATGTGGCTTTTGGCGCTACACAAAGTAGAGGTAAAGTTATATCCCTGTGCCCCAGAGAATGGGGTGCAGGCTTATCTGGATACCAATCCAGAGGGGTAGTAAGTGTAAAGAGGAAAGATCGTTGCTACTCCCAACCAGCCTACGTGAACAAACGAGTTTTAGCTTACATGTTTCCACCACACCACACACCGTGATGCATTTCACCTCACCCACTTGGGCTTAGGAACGAATATTTGTGTAAACATTAATTAGAAAATCTACTAGCGTATGACCAGCTCTACAGATCTAGAAGTGGCTCTGCCTGAACACAGTTCCTCCCCTTTGACAGTGGTCAAATGAAGATGGCCATACACTCATACATGTTCAAACAAATCTTGCAATTTCTCAGTAAATTTGATGCCTTGCTGGTTTGAAAAACTTAATTTGCTGTTAAAATTTGATTTAGTAATGAATGTAGTTTCCCAAACATACTACGTACACGGTTAGAGATTAGAGCATTTGAGAAAAAAATCCCGGAAGTGATGGTTTGGCTCCCACAGTGCCCTGATCTCAACATTATGGAGTCTATCTGGGATGAAGAGACAGAAGGATTTGAAGCAGCCTACATCCACAGAAGATCTGTGGTAACTTTTCCAAGATCTTTGGAATAACCTACTTGCGGAGTTCCTTCAAAAACTGTGAGCAACTGTATCTAAAAGAATCAATGCCGGTTTGAATGCAAAGGGTGGTCACACCAAATATTGATTTGGTTTGGATTTCTCTTCTGTTCATTTACTTTCCATTTTTCCATTTCATAATTGATAAAAATAAGCGATTAACACTTCTAAGTATATCTCCCTCTAATGTTTGTACCTATAGGTAAGCCTATAATAAGGCTTACCTATAGGTACTGTAAATATCTCCTTAACTTGCACCATTTAGGAGATATTTACTGAATACCGCACCGATCACATCATCGGTGCATGCACTCTGAAGGAATGGCCGCTGGTGCCGTTTCTTCAAAGCCCTGTCCACATGCACGGGAGTGACGTCACGTGGATCCAGCCAGTCACACAGCAAGAGACCTGGAAGGAAGACGGGTGGCTGAGACCTGCAGCGGGGACAACGAGGGCTTTGTTTACAGGTGTTGCATACTAGCACATTATACCTTTACTATGCAGGTAAAAAAAAGCAAACAGTACAGTTTACTTCCTCTTTAAATATTAGAATGACAGCATTTTTTCACACCTATATACAACATTTGCCCAGTACTAAATTATATATATATATTTTTTTTTTTATTAGGGGTGAAGCACTTTGTAGTCCACAGCAACGAACTGGGAGAGCTTATAACTTTAAAATTTCAGTTCAGTGCACAGGAAGCTGGCAGAAACAAGGAGGTATTTTCTGCACTTTCAGACAATCAATTTTGTCGACTAAAACATTTTAGTCGACTAAAATACGACTAAAACTAAAATGGCATTTTAGTCAAAAGACTAAGATAAAAACTAAATTGAAATTTGACGTCAAAATTAACACTGGTCTGTAGTGCATGTTCATACCTCAATACCATAAATAATAACATATTCGATTTTTCACTCCAGCAGTATATGAGTTTGGAAATTGTAGAGAAATGCTTAAATAATGCATTACAATTTAACTACACCCATTAGATTTTAGCCGATGAATTTTAGTCAACTAAAATGTCCTGGAGATTTAGTCAACTAAATACGACTAAAACTAAAACAATTGCAGAAGACTAAAATGGGGCTAAAACTAAAATGCCATTTTAGTCCTAAGACTAAATCGAAATTAGCTGCCAAAATGAACTCTGCTTTCAGAAAACATACTTAGCCTAAAAAGGAAAACGAATGCAGTTGTCAAATCTAGGGACTAGTCAGCTACAATATATTACATTTTTGTTTGCTGGTTTAGATATACTTTAACCTTTAGGTCAGCTTGGAAAATATAGGAGTCCCACTTCCCTGCAGGGTTCTACAATTGTAGATGTCAACCGCAGCATATGTTGGAGGTGACATATTGTATCAATGGACACGCATGGAGCACAGAGGTTCTCTATAATCATCACTTCCCTAAGCACTCTTAGGCTTCATGCACGAGGGACGCTTTTTCAACCCCCCTGAACGGTTTTTTTTTTGACAGCTAGAAGCCGGCGTCTAAAACGCCTGTTTTGCCACATTCGCATCTAGGAGAGTTTTTGAAGAATTTTTTTTTTAAACATGGAAACTCCTGTAAACAAAACGCTCCTAGACACGAGTTACCGCGTTTACAAGCAGTTTGGCGTTTCAAATGCCTCTGAACTTGCGTCTGAACCCATTTTTTTGGCGTTCCAAAAAAAAGCCTCTAAATTCAACTGCCTGGAAACTGCCTTAAACGACAGTTTAAGTAAATGTACTGATAAGAGAACATTAAATGAGTTCAGGGGCAGCTGGAAAAAACACTCAAATGCCCCTGAATGTCCGTTTATCAGCCTCAGTGTGCATGAGGCCTAAGGCCCATTTACACTGTGATGCGTGATACCAGGCATCTCACATATGCACACTTCTTTGTGCATTGCCGCGCTACACACATAGGGAGGGGAAGCACATTGGTTGCAATGGGCTGCTGTATGTGCTACAAAGTAGCGTATGCACATTTCTAAGCTCTGTTTTTTCAACTGCTTGTTTTGCTGCTTCCTTTTGCATGGAAAAACACATCTGCTTATGAAAGTGCATGACACGCATTTTTTAGGGGTTTTAGCGTGTGCAAAAATCGCTCAACTATTTGCACACTTACAGGTTGCTATAGTGCAAATGCAGCCCTAACAGTAGAACCTAAGATCCCTGCATGTGGATACATAGGGAAGTCCTGGCAGATGGCAGGTCCGTATTTGTCATTTTCATGTTCTGTGGAACTCATTCCACTAACGGCTAACAGCACACTCTCTAACTCCAAAAGACCATTATGGTACTGCAGACCCAGGATCATGCATGTCAGCCAGGGATCTCTAGTGGGTCAGATGTTTGCATGATTTTCAACATGTATTTATGAGCTACACTCTACCCTGGACCTTGCAAGGACAGCACTATAAACTACCACACATTATCCAATGTTAGGTGGCCACTACTTCAGCCCGTTCTGCTGAAAGGTCTGGCTTTAGTACTTTCTTTTCACTGTATAGAGCAAGTAGGCAGATCAGGAGAGTCAGGAATCCTCATCTCCAGAGATATTCTTGGGTACTATTGAAGCAAGGCGGCCATGATAGCCAGGCCGCTAGCATTAGCAGGGTGAAACATTGCAATAGCAGCCTCCAGGATCTTCTCAGGAATGGTTGCCTTTAAGGCGTACAGATATCATCTTTAGGGTTTGGTTTGGGTGGGAGAAAGAAAATACCGCAGCATTTCAACTGCCAAAAGTTGTTCAGTAAATATTACAATACGTAAGCAAACCAGTCTATCCTGATCTTCCATACAGGCGTTTTGTGTTGCAAAATGACAGAACACTGAGACGGCTTCACACAATGCACACATCACAGCCAACGGACAATGCTGTGATACAGATACAGAAAAGCTGACTGATGGGTTTACGTCTCCACAATACAGTTACCAAATATAGATTTCTAGATTGCAAGATCTTTAAGTTTATGGCAGGGGGAAAAAAACAAAAAGGAGATATGCCCAATTTCCTTTTGGTTTATCCCTTTTACTGCCAGACCCATTTTTTGTACATGTTAAAATGCACATTTTAGACCTGAAAAATCACTTAAAGTGTTACTAAACCCAGGACCCTGCATTTACTATATCTGGTCTCCCACACTACACAGAACATGGAAATGCAATTATTTTAGTAAATATTAACTGCTAAATACCTTTTCTCATCAGCAGTATATTAGCAGCCTTGTGGCTTCTATCAGTGTCCGGCCAAGCACTGATTAAAGTTTTCACTCTCCACTGACTGGCCAATGAGGCTGCATGACCCCTGATCCTCTGTCTGGAGAGTGCCGATTGGCCCTGTGCTGATCACATGCACCCTCCCAAAAAAAAAAACAAAAAAAACAACTTTCTAGCTATATACACCAAACTGAGCATGTGCAGAGTGCCTCCAAGGCTCTGTACGATCAGGAGATGGATTGGGGACTGTGGAAGAAGGGGAGGAATCAGAGAAGACAGGCTCAAACAGCCTAGGTTCCATAGTGAGATTAACAAGCATGCTTTACTGAGTATACAGACTGCTTTTAGGCGCCTTTCACACCGGGGCCGCCTGAGCGCTAGCAGTAACACACCGGTAATATGCAGAACTTTACCACTCGTTATAGCGGCGCTATTGCACTGCTATTTGGGCGGCGGCGGTGCACTTTTAACCCCCCCACAAGGGGTTAAACAGGGGTTAAAAGTGCCAGTTTGCGGCACTCCCAAAGCGGTGTGCAGGTGCTTCGGGAGCGCTGCCCCATTGTTTTCAATGGGCAGGGCCGGTAAAGGAGCGGTGAATACACCGCTCCCATACCGCTCCAAAGATGCGGCTTGCAGGACTTTTTTTACCGTCCCTCAAGCGCACCGCGCTTTTTAGTCGCTATTTTTAGTGCAAAAGCACCTGAAAATCGCCTTGGTGTGAATGGGGTCTTACTGTTTAGTAACACATGTATTTTTTTTTTTTTGTTTTTTTTTTTAGTTCTTAATGCATTTCTTTGTAGGCATGAGAGACGCATCAAGAATGTATGTACATGCGGTTTTCATGCGCTTCCATTAAAGTGGTTGTAAACCCCCAATGCGGAAGTTTTACCTATACAGTAAATATCTCCTAAACATGCTCAGTTTAGGCAATATTTACCTTGTAGTGCGCCGATGTCATTGGCGCATGCGCTGTGAAGAAACAGCTCTCCCTGCCGTTTCTTCACAAGTGAGTGCTGTGGCTGGCAGCTCCCGTGGAATGATGTCACACGACTCCGGCCAGTCACTGAGCCGGAGTCCGCTGCCCCGGCAGGAAGAGGGGCAGACATGGATGCAGCCTCGAACGGGGACAGTGTGGGCTTCGTTAAAGGTAAGTGCCACATAACGGGCTAGTATGAGATGCATACTAGCCAGTTATGCTTTTACTTTGCAGGGAACAAAAGAGGAAGTAAAACCCATCGGGGTTTACTTCCTATTTAAAGTCTATGAGCCAAAAATGCACTATGCTATGCACCTTTTCAAAAATCACACTGCACCATGATGCACTGATGTGAACTGGCAACATAAAGAATAATGTGATTTCCATTGGTGTGCATTGCAGCACAATGACAGACACACTGCCTAACCTGTATATATAAGTACACACATTTTTTTTTCATACAGGTTAGGTAGGTGGAGGGGGGGGGGCCTAGAGACTTAGGCTTTTCTTCCACTTTTACCTTATGGAAAATGTCCAAATTGGGCCCAAAGTGTCAATGTTTTGTGTAACTAAAACTAAAGAAAATGAATGCAGCTGCCACATCTAATGATTGGTAAGCTGCAACATAAATTTTTGGGTTTAACACCGCTTTAAAGTGGTTGTAAAGGCAGAAGGTTTTTGTTACCTAAATTTATTCTCTGTGTTAAAGTGGATGTAAACCCCAAAAAATGTAATTAACAATTCTGCCTAGTAGAGTATAAGATGACATGTCATCTGTGCCTAGTCTTGCCACGAAGCGTTAATTCAGCTCTGAGCAATACTCTTATCTTTTTTTCAGTGGGAAAAAACAGGCACATGCAGAAATATGTGACTATTTCCTCTCCTATGTTGTGACTGACAGCTAATTTCCTTATCTCATGCATGAGCATACAGAGCTTGACATCCCTTTCCCTCCTTTCTTCTCCAGCTCTCCCGGGATTGGCTGCGCCACACCTCAGCATGATTGGGCATGTTGAAGTCATGTGGTGACTTTCCTGAGCTTTTAAAGGATGTTTTTAAAAACTCAGGACTAGGAGAGCAGCAGAGTGTAGAGGTGGGTGGGGAGTCTTGTGACATCACAACTCCACCCACCGAGCTCCAGCAAAGAGACCCACCTACTGATTCCAGAGTTTTGTGGGGCTGCTACTGTTGAAGGGGGTGACATTTGCAAGGTAGGGATACATGCAGGAGGCTTGCATGTGTATATACATTAATACTGTGCCATTAGTTTATACCGGGTGAGTGGTGGGTTTACATCCACTTTAAAGGTGAAAAAATTGTGTTCAGATACCCCTCCAGCCCCCCCCACCTTATACTTACTTGAGCCTGATCTCGATCTAGCTCTGTGCCCGAGCAGCATCTCTCTCTGCTCTCCCCCTCCTCACTGAGCATGGATGCAGCAGCGGGAGCCATTGGCTCCTGCTGCTGTCAATCAAATCCTGTGAGGAGGGAGTGAGGGGTGGGCCAGAGTCGTACCGTGTGTGTCAATGGACACAGAGCCCGGCTCAGGATTGAGCCCACACAATTGCCCCCATAGCAAACTCCTTGTTATGGGGCGACTAAGAAGGGGGGACCAGCCAGGAGCGCCAGCAGGGTACCCCAGAAGAGGAGGATCAGGTCTGCTCTGTGCAAAACCATTACACAGAGCAGAGAAATAGAACATGTTTGTCATTTAAAATAAATACCTTTACAATCACTTTAAGCTGGCTGTTGATGGACTGAATTTTGATCCATTTATGGCTGCTCCCATTCGAGAGTAGTCAACCTAATGATCAACCCCTATTAAACGGAAGAGTTGTAAAACTTGTGTTCAATCACTGCATGCAGCCAATTGGTTTCAGCTCTGATCAGTATACTCTGTCGGGGGAGGCGAATACAACAGCATAGTGGGCAGGATTCTCCGCATTCTTCTCAAATGTGTGGATTAGGTCATCTTTTTTTTTTTTTTTTTCAGAATGGCTTGCTGATAAATAAAAAAGCTTAAAGTATATGTAAACACAATCATCAAAATCTCATAAGTTTTAACACAGTTTCAACTGTTGTATCTGATGTTTGTAGTTTTCAATAAAATAATGACCATCTATCCTCCCATGAAGGACCTTGTTCTGGTACTTGCGCTCCGGTGATATTACATGCATGAACCCCTGATTATCGCTACAAACAGCCGTGTCACCATAGGTTGTGCAGGTATGGTTAACCTTTGTTACTCAGGAAGCTGGTGCTAAACAATACATACAGCTAATGCTGAAGTGCATGCATGTACACAGGAAGTGGCTGAAAAAGTCTCTTAGAGATTGTAAGCTCCAACGAGCAGGGCCCTCCAATTCCTCTTGTACCAAATTGTACTGTAAATGTAATGTCTACCTTCATTTTGTTAAGCGCTGCGCAAACTGTTGGCGCTATATAAATCCTGTATAATAATAAAAAATGGCGGAGAAGATTAGCAGCACTAAGATGCCACATAGCAAGAAAAAAAGCGATCTGTATGAAGACAAACCAACATGAAAGTGGTTTAGGATGCTCCATTCTTTAGTTAATTAAATTTTAGTACATTAAAGGGTAACGCCGCTTTAGTGGGGGTGAAAAATCGCAAATAAAGAAAAAGAATATCGCATATACAATTGCGACACAAGTCATATTGTAATTGAATGTTATTAAAAATGACTTTTCCTTTTCAAATCTGCAGCTCTGTAATTTTCTGTAAAATGCAACCTGGCTACCTGGAGGTGTTCTGTACACAGATGGTGTACAGAACGCTCCCCAGGAACATCATTTCCTGATTGTGTGATTGGTTCACTGATTTTCCCAGAAGTCTACACTATGGTACAAGTCAGATTTCAGGCATCCCCTGCAGCAAAAATGTCATTTTTGGTGAGATACTCTCAATAGGAAATCACGTGTAAGGGGATGCAGACTCCTGGAATTATTTGAGGTAATTAACCTTAGGCTGCAGTTAATGCTTTCGGCTTCCCTAGAGCTGGCACTTCTGGGCATCCATGAGGATGAGCAGTGGCCCTATCATACCTAACTGCTAATCTCATACCTCCTATATTATGCTAAAAAAAGAAATCGTCCTTAAGTGGACCTCCTCCACCACCTCCAGTGGTGTCCTCCTGGGAAGCAATGGTAGATGCTGCCTTAACTATGTATAGACTTACCTATATCAATCAGGATTATCCCTGGAAAGTAAGAGAAAATTTGGTCTTCCTGGGCCTCCAATTAAACATTGTTGTCTATTTTTTGTTTTTCTCATAGTTGTTAAGCAATTGGACTGATGGTTTGATTGCTATTTTTTAAATACTTGTGCTGGATTTCATATTTTACATGTGACGTTATGATTTCTGTTCACGTAAGGGGTATATGTTTCTCGGCACTGTACAGTTGGATCTTGAAGCTTTGTATCTGCCTGATACTCAGTTATGGTATTGTACCTTGTGTATGTGACTACTTATGCT
>BLSH010245884.1:145016-162600 GCA_018402905.1 Glandirana rugosa | reverse complement strand
GGGGGAGAGAGAGAATGGGGGTGGGGGAGAGAGAGAATGGGGGTGGGGGAGAGAGGGAATGGGAACGGGGGAGAGAGAGAGAGGGTAAGAGAGAGAGGGGGTGGGGGTAAGAGAGAGAGGGGGTGGGGGTAAGAGAGAGAGGGGGGTGGGAGTAAGGGAGAGAGGGGGATGGGGGTAAGAGAGAGACAGGCTCAGAGAGAGAGGGGTGTGCCCCCCCCTCTTCACCTTCCCTCAGCTCCTTAACCCTCAGCTGTTTCCTGTACAACCTGTCCAGGCACACAGTTAGCTCTGCCATTCTTACTGGGGACACAGACAGCACAGTATGCAGCGTCATCTGAGAGTGAATGGTATGTGCTGTGTGTGTGCCCAGACTGAGCCATGTTCAGTGCTGCATACTGTAGGATGAAGGATTACTCAGTACCTTCATTAACCCCTCCTCTCTGGTCTCTTCCCTCGTCCCAGGGGATGACACTAGTCTGAGAAGAGGAGAGGTCTGCTCCTAAGCAACGTCACTTCCAGTATCGGTTTTCGGAATCGGGCAATTTTTGTGAGTACCGATACTCGCGAAAAGGCCGGGTATCGGCCCAGATACCGATACTAGTATCGGTGCATCCCTAGTTTCTAGCTGTCAAAAAAAACTGTTCAGGGGAGGTTGAAAAAGCGCCCCGCGAGCATGGAACCTTATCCAGGCCATACATGGGTCGAATTCCGAACACATTATTTTACGAAAATCAGAAATTTTGTGCGTTTTGTGATCTGATGGTGCCACCATTGATTTCGAAATTCTACCAGCCAAGCCTTCAATTTTCTTTTCTTTCCAGGAATTTTATTTTCTTATGCTCATGGGCATTTCATTTTCGGTTATATTTATCACACGATTCTCCCATCATTGATTAGAAAATTGTTCGCATTTCAAAAAATTTCCAACAAGCCTGATCGCTCAAATTTGATGGCCATGTGAAAATCGGCCGTTGCTGCGACCCACTAATGGTGCGAAATTCGAACAAAAATTCTTAGAAAAGATTTTCTAAAGAAACTTCTTTCAGAATTTGACCCATGTATGGCCGGCCTAAGTTTGAATAAAAGATGTCCCTACAAAAGAAGATTATTAATACTTTCCTCTCCATCTGCCTTCACTGCCAAACAATATTAACAATCTTCTTTGTAAGAGCATCTCTTGGGCTACTTTCACACTGGGGCGTTTTTCAGGCTCTTTTAGGCTAAAAAATAGCGCCTGACAAATGCCCCCCCATCCACCCCAGTGTGAAAGCCTGAGTGCTTTCACACTGGGGCGGTATGCTTGCACGACGTTAGGAAAAGTCCTGCAAGCAGCATCTTTGGCACGGTGCGGTGAGCGGTGTTTGCACTGCTCCTCCACCGTCCCTGCCCATTGAAATCAATGGCAAGTGCTTCCGAAGCAGATGCACACCGCCTCGGAAGCGCAATGCGCCGGCACTTTTAACTCCTTGTGGGGGGTTATATGCGTCGCGCTCCCGCCTGCATAGCGCCGCTATAACAGCGGAAAATCGGTGCTGAATGTAGCAGCGCTTTACCACTCCTGCCCCCCCCCCACAGTGTGAAAGTAGCCTAGTGACTTTAAAGCAGAATTCCAGGACTTATTTCTACTTCATACTTCCATTAGTCCAGCTTGTATGTATGTATTCATATCTCATACCTGAGGCTACAGGGGGAACCTGGAAATCACTGTAATAGTAGTCACCACAACAGTGATAGCCACAACCTTTCAGGTCCTACATGAGCAGTTTCCCCCCTGCACACTGACCATTCGGGGGTTACTTGCTCACCACCATTCATAAAAAATTGTCTTTTTTTTTCTTTTCAATGAATAAAAGACATTCGCTGATTGGATGAGATGAGGGGGTGGCTGGTGACGTCACAATCTCCACCTCATCCATGATCCAATCAGAGAATGCCTTTTATTTACTGAAAAAACTACAAGGTGTTTTTTAATGGCGGTGGCACCAAGCAAGCAAATTGCAACAAAGTCAGACCAAAGTCATACTGATCCCAAATTGCGTCAAAATCGCTGTAAAAAATTGTGGTAAAATTGGGTCGCACAAGTGTGAAAGGGGCCTTATCCAGTTTACTTTATATAGCAAATCCACCCAAAACCAACATTTTGTAGTTTTGGTTGTGGTTTTACTTTACACCAAAGGGGGTTATTCAGTCAAATTTCCATCAGAAAATGCACAGGTATATAAAGATCCAAGAATCTGCCACCTTTCTGTTTTTCCTGCTTGACAGACTCCCCCAATAACCAGTGTACGTACCACCTCTGCTGTGTGAAGGCTGGGAATATTTTCTTGCATTGTGCCATACAACTCCGTCTGCTCCATTTCTTCAGAAACTAAAAAAAGAGAGAAAAAAAAAAAAAATGCTTATTTATTGCTCTTTCATTTCACTTCGGACCAGCTGACTATCCTTTCACAGAATAGAGGAATTCATTTTTCACATATTACGTAGATGTAGTCACACCATCAAGGGTATATTCCAAATCTAAAGATCAGTAGATGAGTAAAAGCTTTTTTTTTTTTAAGTTTTGGACAGAATGGAGATGGATGAGAACAGTTTGGACAGTTTTTATGGTTGTCTGTGTCCCTGTTAGGGAGATTCACCCTCTCTTTTTGTTCTATCTACCGTCATCAATGAAAGTGAAAGTAAAATACCAAAATTAGGGTTGTCCTAAGAAAAGTAATAGAGGGAAAGTTTTCCAATGGGGGCACCAGTTCTGGAGGTTCCCAAGGGATTTCCTTAATTTGCAGTGACTTACTCTCACTTCCTGTTTGACTCTGAGCCAGGAAGTGAACGGAAGTCTCAACAATAGGACAAAGACAGCAAAAAATAAACTGACTGGGGTTATGACCCTACTTTACTCTCTCCAAAATGAAAAAAAAAATTGTCTTTAATTCTACGACGAAACGCGTTGGATGGAGCCTAGGATGCACTGCAGGAGCAGGAACGAGGACACAGCGGCCATCTTTGTGGTGGGGAACAACATTGATTTCTATGTGATTACCCGATGCTCGTTTGCTCTGGCATGATGTAAGTTTTTATAACCGCTTTTAATAATAAACTAGCTTTGAAGTACTGCACCATGAGCCTATCTTTTTGCTTTATATGGTTATCATACTGAGGAGAAGGAGGCTTTTTGGTACACATAATAGTGGAACCTGGTGACTCCAACGATCGCTGTCTGCCTATGTGTTTCCGACTTGGTTCAAACCAATATACGATCAGGCTCAGCTGACCCCTGTAATGAGGGTCCTGGCATTCCTGTAAGGGACAGTGTGTTTGGCGTTAGTGACGGGTCTCCTGCCTCATGTTTTTCCAAATCACTTGAATGATCACTATCTATCTGATGTATATGGACTGATGTTGTGTTTTTTGGACTTACCAGCACTGCACCAATTTTACTTTTATTTATATTGTGACAGTTTTGCAAAATTGTAAGCTCCTTGAGGGCAGGGACTGATGTGAATGTATATGTAAAGCGCTGTGCAAATTGATGGCACTATATAAGTACCTGAACTAAATAAAATAAATAAATAAATATTGTGTTGGCTGCTTTTTATTTCTTTCTTGTGCAAATTCTAGGGCAGCAGTTATTTTATATATAATTCTACGAGTCTACTTGAACTTTCAATTTAATTCAGCTAAATACATTCCATGTGCATTAAAACAAAAAATGTTCCAAGTCTTACAGTTTGTTTTCTTTAGAAAAAAAAAAATTTGAGCCATTTCGTCCAGGATTCCATCTGGATTACCATTGAATGAGAAGCTGTATACCCTTATATACGCTTGTGATTTTACTGTGTTTGTGAGTATAATTTATGACTTTACCATAAATGTTTTTATATTGAGGATAATGCGCTAGGCCGGTGAGCCCTTGTGTGCTTCTATTTTCTACAGTGTTTTCTTTAGAAAGCCTGTCCCTGCTAATCTGATTGTACATGACCATGCTTGAGTAAATGGCAATGGGTTCTGTATCGGTGTTTACCCATTCATGCAACACGTGAAAGTGGCACAATTGGGGAGAATCGCCGTATGCACATGCATGGCTTAACGCAGATACAGACACTATCAGGAATTTAGCCGAGCACAACCACAAACAATTCCCTTGCATTGGTGGCTGTACGCGGCACATGCGGCACCACTACTTCTGTGATCTCTGCTAGCTTCCAGATCCCATGGTGAGCGGCCGGTCTGATACATTGTGAATACACGTGGTTGGTAGCTCAGTACGGCCAAGGTAAAGAGGTGGGGCAGCGACGTTGCTCTCCACCTTGTCCAATTAGAGAGTGCTTTGCATTCATTCAGAAAATACAAAACAATCTCTGAATGGCACCCGTGCTGAGCAGCCTACCTCCTGTATTCACAAAGCATCAGGCCGGCCGCTCAGCATGGCACCCAGAAGCAAGTGGAGATAACTGGAGTAGCCGTGTTTACGTCAATATTGGCATTGGGCAGGTATAATATATACATTGTTAAATTGGTCCAAGCTGGACCATTGTAACTATGTTTAAGGCTCCATGCACACTGGACGTTAAAAAGAACGTTCTAAAAATGTCAGAAGCTTTGTAGTGAGTTTTTCAGCTTTTATCAGCGTTTTTGCGCTTTTTTTTACTGTTTGAGCGTTAGCGTTTATGGGCATCAGCGTTTTTGAACGTTTATGGTCGTTTTAAAGCTTTCAATGTTTTTTGTGGTCAGAAGAACGACTCTTGAAAGTGATTTAAGGGCGTTCAGACAACAGCCCATAAATGCCACTGCTTCTAAACGACAATAAATGTCCATGTGCGCATGGACACATAGGATAACAGAGGTGCATTTATTGGCTGTTAAAAAAAAACACCCAAAAACGTTCATTTATCAGCTTTGGTGTGCATGGAGCCTAACATGCCAATGCCTGGAATTCTTCATTAAGAGTAAATTGCAAAAAATTACACAAATATCTTCTCAAGCTATTAAAAATGAGCCCTCCAGTATCAAACTCTGTGAAAGGATTTGCTCTTCTGCACTGAAACCATTCATTTAAAAAAAATGAAATAGTCTTTTATAAACCTATATATTATTTAAATGGAAGATTTTTCAGCTGTATCTTAGATCTGTAATCACACTGATTTTACCCTTCAAAGAGCCATAGAAAAGAGTTTTCACAATATCCTTTATAACAAGCCAACAATATTCTGACACCAGTGTCTCTAAGGGCTAATTAACATAAAAGCTAATTATCACTAATTAAAAGTGATCTGAAGTGTGAAGGTTTATTGATGAACTAAAATATGCCAAATGAATATGAATAACGCATCCACACAACTCAATTCTACTCTGCGTGAATAACAAATATGTCAGAAAGAACATTTTGTAAAATCTTTTAATCTAACAGTATGGCACTTTGTCTCTCTTGGTAAATGCAGAGTGACAAGATAAACATCCAATTTATTCATGTGTCACTGTAACTAAACTGAACGGAATACAACTCACTGCCTTTAGGGGACTGCTACTGCGGGGAAATGAAAGCTAACTGGATCCTCCAACTAGGTTTACCAGCATGTCCAATCATTTTCCTACTTTGAAAGGAGAATTATAAGCTGACAATTACGGTATCATGCCATAATAGTGTGCCATAAATATTGCATATGTATAACCATAAAAAAAACAAAAAGACAACATACACAAGAAAAAAACTAGTGTTTCCAGTTTAGAATTCATGAGTAGAGGTGTGTTAAACAGCTGACTTCACACCACATTCCCAGTGTTCGTTGTGCATTTTCATATGCGCTTTTACATACATTTTCAATGCATTACAGTGCATTTTTTTTTCCTTTGAAATATCTTTATCGTTAAAGAAGTATGCTAGAATTTTCTATGAGGTCACTTATGGCTTCTTCCTCAGACTTCTCCATTGTACAGAGCCCTTCCACACTGGGGCCGCGGGTCCATTAGCGGTACAGCACCGCTTGTTTTAGCGGCTCTTTTCGGGCACTAGCAGGGCACTTTTAACCCCCAAGAAGGGGTTAAAAGCACTGTATTGCTGCGCTTCCGAATCGCTTTTCAGGCGCTTCAGAAGCGCTGCCTATTCATTTCAATGGGCAGGGGCGGTTTGGGAGCGCTGTATACAGCACCAAAGATGCTGCTTGCAGGACTTTTTCTGATGTCCCGCAAGCGCACAGCCCGAGTGTGAAAGCATTTGGGCTTTCACACTGGGACTGCACTGGAGGCAGTTTTCAGGCACTTTACGGTCACTATTTCTAGTGCTAAAACGCCTGAAAACTGCCTCAGTGTGAGAGGGGTCTAAAGCCCCATTGTACACTATAAAATTTTCTATAGACTTGTCTTCAGATTTACCAAAACCATGTAGTGCAAAGGGTCTGCCTGATTGCATACAAATTGAAACACTTAAGCCTCATACACACGGTGTGACGGTCGTATGAAAACAGTCGTACAACAGCTTATTGTAAGGTCATCCGACCTTTAGTACGCGCGATTAGAACAGCCGACGGTTGTACAACAAAGTTGGATGAGCAGACTAGAAAACTTTTGTTGTACAACAAGCAGTTGTACGACCGTTGTATCGTGTGTACAGAGAAGTTGGTCCAACAAGTTGTACTGTGCAAAACGCGCATGCTCAGAAGTCAGGAACACCCGGAAATGTCCGTTCGTGTAAACCTACGTTCCTAATTCACAAATCACATTCACCTGAACTTCCTCTTTATACGGTCGTAGCAGGTCACCGCTTTAGGCTTGGTTGTATGATCGCTTACTGCACGTCAGTATGCGAGACACAACAGCCAACATACGATTTTGGACCATCCCATTGTGTGTACGAGCCTTTCTGAATGGCCCGGCATTAGGGGAAGGGGGGGGGGGTGCGGCAGGTGCTCTCGGAAGTGGGCATGGGTACCTGTCAAAAACAGGTACCCACTCCTCCCCAAAAGGTGCCAAAGCAGATGAGCGGAGCTTCCACTTTTGGGTGGAACTCCGCTTTAACAATCAGCTAATCAGTAGTTGTTAAGGACGCCGGCAGCCTCCACTTAAGAAAAAAAAAAAGACAAAATTTGCTAAATGCTGGACACCGGTGCTTAGCGGAGTTTGAGAGTTTAGTAGTGTTTAGTAGCGGTCAGCATTTGTTCTGCTAAAACGCTGCAGCTCCAGAACTCCCTGACCCTGCATTTTTTTTACAGCTTCTAAACGTTTATGCCAATAAAAGTTCCTAAAAGCCTATGTGTGCATGAACATATAGAATAACATGGAGAGGCGTTTTGAAGCTGTAAAAGTAAAAAAAAACCTGACGCTTAATTTGTATTCAAATGCAGATGTCAGCTTGTGATCTATAGTGCCAACATGCACATACTTTCACTTATGTATACAGTTCAAGTGAAAGCTACCTGGCCACAGTGGAAGGAACTGATAATACATCCAGTAGATTAATGCACTAAAACAGAAGGTGCAGTCCAGGTCCTACAACCATGCATGTCTTTAAGCATTTACCAGCGTATACATGTTGATCTATTGGTTTCTAAGGGCAGCTGTATGCAGTGCCTAAACAAACACAAAAATATCTCCATGTTTTTGATCTCCCGCTGCTAACAAGCTCATGTGTGAATACAATGTAACTTTAGAACTCGTGAAGCCAGCGCTGTAAGGGCTGGCTCACACCTAGGCGACTTGCGATCCGATTTGTGTTGCCTCAAGTCCCCTCAAATCGCTTGACATCAGAAATCCCATTGAAATGAATGGGAGCCGTCTTAATATGCACTACTCAAGTCGCTCCGACTTCAGGGCGACTTCTAAAAAGGTTCCTGTACTACTGTAAGGCAACTTCTAGGCGATTTGAGCCCATAGAATTCAATGGAAGTCGCTTCCAATTCGGATCACCATCTATAAAGAAGCGACTTTACAGGAAAAAGAAAAAATATTTTTTTAAGGCAACCCCCCTCCTGCTCTTCTCCGATTGGCCACAGGCAAAGACGCCTGGCATGGAAGTCACCCAAAGTCACGCTGAAATCACGTTCAAATCGCCTAGCAAAGTCGCCTCTGAAGTCGGATCGCCTAGGTGTGAACCGGCCCTAAAGGCATAGAGGTGTCTGCCCAATGGCGGATTTAAATAATAACAAACAGATTTCCCCATCTACACAAATGAATCCTCCTTGCTGTTCTATTGTATTCTGACAGCAGGGACTCCTCCGCTGTCAGAATACACTGAACATTGCTGCAGCCGCTGACCGAATTAAACATTTCCAACATTCCCGTTTAAGAGATTGGGAACAGTCATAGATGGATCAAAATTCAGCCGGTTCAGCGCGGATTCATCTATGGCCAGCTTTAGAACCCTCAATACTAAATATTTTAATAAAAAGGGAAAAAACTGCCCTTATTAAAAGAATGAATAAGAAACAAAAATGTTGACCCTAAAAAAGGAAAAAAAATGAAATAAAAAAGTAAAGCACTAGCAGTCCCCCCAAGGAAGATTAGATAGGAAGATTTTATCAATATATAAAACAGCTATTTAGCAATTATCCTGTTAGGATTATGTCCAAGAAATCACTAGAAGTCTGTTGCTCTGTAATCCAATATGCTCAGCAATATATAACAACGAGGAACGTCACTGCAAAGTTCAGTGCTCAGCAATACATCCAAGTCCACTGGGACATCACAGCAAAGTACAATACATACCTCCATCAACTTGTGTGGCTGTGCCAAGCAGACACCACTCTCTCTCAAGTCCATCTGACATGTTGGGATGGCGCTCTACGCTTATGGAAGCACAGTGGCTAGGTGGTTATCACTTCTCCCTTGCAGCCCTTGGGTGATCAGTTTGAGTCCCAACCACGACACTACCTGCCTGGAGTTTGCATGTTCTCCAGGTATACCAGTTTTCTCCCACACTCCAAAGACAAGCTGGTAGCATGTGTATGTATGAATGTGAGTTAGGGACCTTCGATTGTAAGCTTCCTAAGGGCAGGAACTTATGTGAATGTACAATGTATGTAAAGTGCTACATACATTGACCGCACTAAATAAATAAAGCCTAGCTTGTAGTGTTGAACTCTTTTACTCTCCCTGTCGACTGCTCACTGGTTGTATCAAAGGTGTATAGTCCTCCTTCCCATCCTTATCAGGGGGTTGGGTGCCCTATAGCAGTTCTGACTTTATACAGTCAACTTCCTTTTTACAAACCCCTCCTTATTTAGTCACACTACCTATTCAACTTTTTTAACCTTTTCAGACTCCAATGAGGTCTTCGTGGTGCAGGCATCAGTAGCTCCTGGGCTGGAAAATATGCCCACATTTTTACAGCTCCAGGTGCCCACATGCACGAGGCGACAGAGTTGGTAACTATAACTGGGATCTCTGGGGTACCCAAGACATAAAAGGAGCCAGGCACTGACTTAAAGTGTATTTCCACTTTTGCAGCAAAATTGGCACCAATATTTGTTACATGTCCCCACAGAAGTCCCTGTGGCCAGCAGAGGTGGTCAGTCTGGACCGGATTATGGTAAAATTCCTGCGGGCATAAATGTAGGACTGACTGCCTTGCATGCACCTTTCTACACTATGGAGCCGCTGAAGTGTACACTGGTAGAACTGTCAGATATTCCAACCCTACAAGCAGTGATCTCATCATGGAGCTGCCGTGGCTTTCACAAACATCCGAGTGCCACTGATCAATACACATATATCTGGTATTGTTCCAACACCTGTCGTTTTTATAGCTTATAGATTTTCCCAGTCCTACAGAAATTGCCCACATATTAAACATTTTTTGGTATTCACAAAAAAATACTCTTTAGCCGAGCACAAGTCACTGATTAATATACACAACAACCAGTATACAATAAGTGTATGGAAGGTAGGGAGGTCCCTATATGCTACTATAAAGCAAGGGTCAGAATTAGCTGTGACATATTGGTTTGTACGGGAATAATTGCCATGAAATCTGAATAATTACACACACTCACTCATTACAACACACAGCACATTCCATAGCTGGCTAGCCAGACACATGGAGTCGGAGGGTACAAGGGATTCTGCCAACTTACATATCAGACGCTTCTAGTCCTTGAATGACCACATCTTGTAGGTTTCTATCTCTAAAGATCAGGGATATCTCACGATCAGAATTAGCCGACTATCAGAGCTGCTCGGACTTGTCAAAAAAACTAAACTGCATGCTAGGTTCTTGAAAAGAAATCCAAATATTTGTTTTTCCATATGAAAAGCAACCAACGAGCAACATGAAAAGCATAGCAGCCAATAAGAAATGATTCAACTTATCAGAAACGTTCATGTAAGCCCAAGATAAAAAAGAAACAAAATTACCAAAATGATTCTTGTCTCAAAGTTTACTGGCTGATTGCATTTAAAACATTATGGTCAGTCGAGTCTGACAACCCAAGGATCAGCTTACATGTACATACAACCTTTCATCTGCCCCGGCAGTTCCTGAAAGACTGCATTTTTTTCTCCCTATATACTTGACCAAATCAGGAGGACAAATCTTACAGTATAAATAATTTATTGGCTTACAGCTGTTTCTACAAACCTGTAAGATCCCTTTAGCCAATATATCCACATAAATGCTATAGAGTAAAAAGATCTAAGTTTGGAAAGTCAAAAAAAGTTTGAGGGCAATTCAATGATTAAATCATTCAATTAAAAATTAAGACCAACTTGACATACAGAGACACGCCAGTGCTCAGAGTGGGGCAAATAACAGCTTCCTGCTCAAGGCCCAATGATGCAGCCGTGACCCTGCTCAGTTGCCAGCCAGATGATTTCCCAGCTGACTGCTGAGTGTAAAACAAGGGGGGGGGGGGGTATTCTAGCTGACATCGTTATCCAAATATGGCAGTTGCCATATTTGGCTAATGATGTGAATCTCCTTTCTGACAGGTGAACAGGGCCAGGGATGCATTAATAGCATCCTAACAACCAATGACGCTATGCAGCAGAGAGCATCCTAGCAACCAAGGACAGTATGCAGCTGCCAGCATCCTAGCAACCGAGGACTCTGTGTAGCAGAAGGGCTGAATGTGTACTAAGGGTAAAGTGTCCTGCATGGTAGCGCAGTAAAAGATTCCAAGAAAGGACAGGTGGGGATATGGGTTTCCAGGTCTGCTGGTCTAAACAGACCATGTTCCAGTTGTATGTGGAACCTTGAAGGGTGAGAAACTTGTTTTCAGAGCCAGGAGGTTGAATTGGATTTTGTTGCTTTATGATGAAAATCTTCCAGAAAGGAAAATGTGGAGTAATGTGCTATACTGTTTGAAAAATACACACAGGGAGGAAGCCTTAAAACACAATCTACTATGTGTACTAGCTCATTACAAAATCTCCAATTCCAGTTAATTCTCAGAATAGGGAAGTGTCCCCAATGCACAAACAATTTATTCTCTGCAAGGAGTTAGAAAACATAGGACATGTGTGCTATAAGGACTTCTACACCTTAGGCTTGGTTCACACTAATGAGATGCAACTTTAATGCAATATACAGTGTGATAATGTGGTACAAATCTGCATAATTCTATAGGGCAGGGATTGCATATCCCTGCTATAGGGCCAAGTCGAACTGTAAATCCCACAATAGCAATGCAGGAACATTTTGTCAAAATCGTAGCATTCAGAGTCACATTGCTTAGAATGGGCAACATTAAAAACAATGAAATTTCTCTTGTCATGTGATTCAAGTCGCATCAGAAGTCGCACTAGTGCAAATCAGGTCTTATCAATACACATTATCACCCCCTAGTGAAGCTCTATACATTGGTATTTGGTATTTAACAGGAAGTGACATGCTTGACCCTATGACCCCTGAGGAAGTTGACGGATTGTCGACGAAACGCCGCGTCGGGTGGTAAGGGCTTTGTATGTCACTTCCGCTCTAAGGAACGCATGATGGAGCGCGTATTGGTGTCCCCTGGTTCCATGTGTTTTTTGTTCTTATCTTATTTTTAATGCGTCCGCTCCTTCGCAAACGGTCGTATATAGCAATTGGATCGGGTTTTTCTTGTTTGTTTTAATAAACGCTTTTATGGAGATGTACTTCACTAATCGGATTCCTCCGGTTTTTGTTTTTCCGATCGGAATCCATGCTATGAACGGTTGTCTCACCTCTGCCTAACACATGGTGGTGAATCCATCTACAGATTTGTTTGAATCTACTGTCCGGTAAGTGGGGCTCCATTGGGTTGGCCGGGACAACACACAATTGACAACTAGCAAGACAATTCCCACAAGTCTAGCTGACCTTTACTGGTCAGGGGGGTCTGGTAAGTGGGAACACCAGCCGATTCCCAAGGCATTCCATAGAAGTCTCAACATTTAAAAACATTTAACATCATTTCCTGTATTATTGGGACTGTTTCATTTTTGAGGAACATTTTTTACCATATATATAGGATAGCAACATAACAGTCTAAGGTTGCATGAGGAATGTATTAAAGAGTGCCCAGTTCAGTACTTGCTGTTACTTAGGCGCTATGATTTAAGACAGCAGAAAGTGCTGGCTCTGGCTTGATCGAGTTGACAGTGCATTTGTCATACATGGGAGGTGTCTCTCTATGCTAGAAATCTGCTGTATGAGCGCGGTATTCTCACACTGAAGCTCTATACAGCCTGATCTTCACCCAGTTTCACATCAATGCTAGAATCAGGCACTGCTGGCAAAAATCCATGAGATGTCGCTCTCAAGAAAACATCAGGTTTCTCATCTTCTAAATGATTCTCCCACAGTGTCTGCTTTATAACAAGCTCTTAATTGACATTTATGAGCTTAACTATACTTCCAGACGCTGCTCTGTGCACCCGATTTAGTTATGATCAGGAGTCTTAAATGTAGCCACTGCCTAGGTCTGTTGGAAAGTATTAGAATCAGATGTTTAAAAAAATAGAAACAGGAATGCAAGTGAAGATACCGACACCGATTCTTGAATAGTGCCCTAAAAAAACATTTCCATCTGGCCTTTAGACAGAAAGGTGCATTTCCTACATGCCACTGCTACAAATAGCACAATGAGAAATAACTCTGCAAACACACTTCTAAAAGGAGTTGTTAGTCTTTCCAGATACATTCAATAACTACTACTGACGTAGGTGTGCACAGTCTATTGCATTAGGGTGTGCACCCCAAAGCTCTAACATATGTGTGTGTGTGCATGTGTATATATACATACTGACAGTGTCAGCAGAGCAGTGGATGGCGTCAGTAGTGCAGAAATTGGTGTCAGTAGTTTTGTTATTTTATATTTTATTATTTTTTTACAAATTTGTTATCTTTTTTTTTTTTTACTATTTTTTTTTTTTTTAGGGGCTTTGGTGAAATATCATGGGTCTAAACAGGGGGAATCGGCACCAAAACGGGGTGATTAGGGTGTGCCGAAGCACACCTGCCACACCCTGTGCGCACGCCTATGAGTACTGATTGAATAGAGTACCAATGGCTGCTTTACAATATACTCTACATAACCGTGTATATTCAGTCCTACTGGCTGGAAATTCTCAAGACATCTAACAGATATTGGCAGAAACAAGAATGGTAAGAATTAAAAATCAATCCCAGGCAGATAAAAAAAAACTAACTGTATTAATATAGGAAAAAATGCAATGCAATAATTGTAGGTGCCTAATTTGGACCTGCTAATTTCCTATATAAAACTGCACAGTAGCCCTGTGGCTAGTAGTTGCTGAATCAGGTTCATCTGGTGGCATTGAACATACTGGCAATAGTAGTAGAGCAGTGATCATATACTGTATACATAGAAAGAGAGGGTGTATGTAGAGGCCTTCCCAGTCACCAGGCTGTTGACCAAGTGCCAATTTTAAGGAAAATTAAAAGAGAAGCAATTAGACTGGTTAGAACAGGGGTGTCCAACCTTTTGAAGAGCGCGGGACACGTAAAAGGAGAAGTCCAGCTTGTTTGGCTGGGCTTCTATGGATCACAGGAATGCAATCAGTTTTGCATTCCTGTGACCCGTTTTCAGCAGAGAACGGGCTGAAGTCCGCTCTCTGCTGACGTCACCAATGTCAGTTCAGGCAATGCGTCATCCCGACCATGGAGTCTGGATCCGCCAGATGCCTGGACTGACACCCGTCTCAGCCTCTCAGCGAGCCACTGAGAGCTTGAGACGACTGCTCCCCCCCCTCCACAACTCAACGCTCCAATAAGCAAGGAGGGAGAAGAACAGAGAGCTGTGACTGACAGTCTACAGCTCTCTGCTCACAGAGCTGTGAAAACCGAGTGATCAGCGGTGTTCGATCACTCGGTTTTCAGTGCAGAGGCGTGGGGGACAGATGCAGCATTGAACCCATGCTCCAAAAGAAACCCATACTTCTCTTTTAAGTTATTTGGTAACCAGTTGCGGTTCACTGTGAAATTAAATGGTTCAGGATTTTTCATTTTTTATTTTAAATAGCATAAAGAAGATTTTAAAAAACAAATCAGGATCATAATTTTCCGCAGGACCAATGCCCATTGGAGATTTACCCACTGTTTAATCAGAATCACAAAAGTCCAATATCTTATTATTCATTAATCTCACTCTCGTGCTCAGGTGTGACCAGCCGCAAAAAGGAGCCGAACCAGTGTTGCAGCTTTCACTATATCAGGATCTTTGCAACCATCCCTTGCCAAAACTCGAACTGTGGACAAACTAAACAAACAACAGACCAAGGAAGTGCATGCCCCCATAGTGCAATAAGCCGGTTCCGGACCGGCTCGCGTACATTTACTGCTGCAGAGTGGCACAATCCTGCGAATCACGGTTTATAAACGGCGGCTCGCTCGCTCCCGTGCCCACCACAGACTCCAGCAGTACACCCGCGGGTCAGGCGGACTCTATGTCCTCCGGCTACCCACGATTGCCTGGCACAGAAGAAACACGGGGAACCGCCGAAGTAAACACAGCGGTTTCCCGCTCTGTCAGGCGGCATGTAAGAGATCTACTGATCCCTGTCACTGGGATCAGTTAGATCTTCTATGCCCCTGGCAGCCCAGCCCCCTCACAGCTAGAACATGCCTAGGGAACACAGTTAACCCCTAGATCACCCCCTGCAGGTTAACCCTTCACTGCCAATGACATTTACACAGTAATCAGTGGATATTTATAATTTCTGATCGCTGTATAAATGTCATTGTCCCAAAAAAGTGTCAAAAATGTCCGACATGTCTGCTGCAATATCACGCTTCCGATAAAAAACGCAGATCACTGCCATTACTAGTAAAAGAAAAAAAAAAAAAAAAAAAAAGTAAAAAAAAATGCCATGAATTAATTCTCATGGTTTGTAAACGTGGCAACTTTTGCGCAAATTATTGTTTTTTTATATATTTTTTTGATATATATTATAGCAAAAGTAAAAAATAATGTTTTGTTTCAAAATTGTCGCTCTTTTTTTGTCAATGGCGGTGATCAGAAGTGACGCAAAGGTGATCAAATACCACCAAAAGAAAGCTCCATTTGTGGGGGAAATAAGGGTGTCAATTTCGTTTGGGTACAATGTCGCACAACCGTGCAATTGCCAGTTAAAGCAATGCAGTGCTGAATCGCAAAAAGTGCTCTGGTCCTACATTGGGAAATCCTTCCGGTCCTTAAGTGGTTAAGCAAAAATATAATGACACATAATGCACTCACATGCTCCCGGAATGACACCAAGCTTATCACATCCACCTTCAGAACCCCTGTATGGATGCCACTAGATGTAATCCACTCAGCTAAAAGGCTCTTTGTGTGTTCGGACCGGTTCAGAGAGCAGTGGTGCGGGAACCCTGCAAATCCACTGCAGGTTCTCGCATCGCATGTCTCCAGGTGGCAGTTCACACTGCCATATGCGAACTGTGGGGAGTGTTAATACAATATTATCCCATAGAGGCTGCGCCTGCGCTGTGAGTTCTGTAGGTCTCGGTTGTAGCAACAGTTACCAATTTAGTATGCGGGCTCCTAGCTGAAGAAGTCCACAGCCACTGGCAGGACGTAACACGTATGAGGGGGGAGGAGTCACGCATGACGTCACCCGCAGCCATCTGAGAGGAGTTCGGTCGGATGTATCCATCGGCAGCTCCGATTTGATGTGTATATGGTCTGGCTAGATGTACCCACGTTCTTATGCTTGCACTTAGTCATAAGTGCCAAGCCATGTAAGTGTGTTTTTTTTATATTGAAACGGTGAGAACTTGATCCTCTACTCCTTTTTTATATATACGTTCTGGAGCCTCTCGTTCTATATGGAAGCCGGCTCTCCCTGAAGGACCGGAGAGTATTCTGGTTGGGTGTCTCCCTTTGAACCAGTATATTGGAGTGATCGTAATCTTTGGAGGGTGAGAGATGCTGTATGATCCGAACAGGGTCGGATCAGTGATGTGAGAGGCTTGGAGTGTTAATGGTGGATGAGATCTTCTGCACTACCAGTGTATACACTGTTTGACCTGCCTGCACTTACCGCAAAGAGGAGTCTGCTTTTACATTATTTTACTGTGGACTATTTCTGCATGAATTATTGCATGGACCACTTATTTGTGAGTGTGACATTTTTAGCGCTGCACTTCCAATTTTTATAAGTGTTAATACAATGTTAATGACACCCCCAAATCAGTTCGCATATCGCACTGAGAACTGCAAACTCGCACAGGAATCGGATCGCATGGTGTGAACCACCATGCGATCCGATTCTGGCCCTTGCGAAAAAAAAGGGTCCTGTGCGAGTTTGCTCCGATTGCGATGGAAATTCAGCCATACAATCTCTATGGCTGAATTTGCATCGCACAGAGATTGCATGGGACTCTCACTGCAGTGCGGTGGGAATCACATTCGATCTCTGAGATCAGAGCAGTGTGAACCGGAAAGAAAGAGAAGAGCAGGGAGACAGCTGCCGTAGCGACTTGTGTATGGCAGCTGTGGGGATTAAGGACTGGCAATCATTCAGTTTGAAACAATGGGCCACATCAGATGGCTCCGTGTGTCACATTTGTCCCGGGGGCAATGGGTCAAACATGCCTGGGTTAGAACATTTTGATAGGGGCGTGAAAGCATTTTTCTTTTTTTTTTTTGCAACTTAAGGAGAACTTGTACTTTACTTTGTACACATACTGGAGTGCAGGGGCAGTTAGTATACAAAGCTTAAAGACCATCCTCTGAGTGAACCTGTATAAGCAAAGGTACAATTTTATAATTTTTTAAAGGATAAGTTTGTCTTTTGTAACATGTTACACCCTGAATATTCAGGTTGTAACATGTTACTGTCAGGGATATCACAGGCAGGCATCCAGCAGAGGAGGTCATATCAATTGGCTGCACTTAAAGGAATCAGGACCAGATGATATATATATATATATATATTTAATTTATTTACTAGGAAAATGAAAAAGATGTGAACATAAATCAATCTATCAATCCACAAATAAAACCCAAACGACACAAAGTAGTAGAACGTGAACGAACAAATACAAAATGACCAGAAACCACAGTAAAAGGATCATTTATTTAATTTATATATATATATATATATAGTAGACCAGGACTAAGGAAATTCACGTCGGTTAACTATACTGGAGGAGACGACCTACGGACGGACA
>BLSH010245884.1:121523-145006 GCA_018402905.1 Glandirana rugosa | reverse complement strand
ATTTATATATATATATATATATATATATATATATATATATATATATATAGTAGACCAGGACTAAGGAAATTCACGTCGGTTAACTATACTGGAGGAGACGACCTACGGACGGACACTATAGGGACTGTCATTGTACAATGTTGGACTTATAAGTCCCACATTGTACAATGTTTTCTGTTTGAATAGGAAATTTTTTAATATTTTAACATGGAAACGAATATGTCCAAGTGAGTCTCCTACCAGAAATTCGAAACATATGATTGACGGGGACGTGAGGTCATACACATGTTTCATTTCATGTTCAAGAGGAATTCAACGTTTTTTTTTTTTCTTTTTATATATATATATATATATATATATATATATATATATATATATATATTTAATTTATTTACTAGGAAAATGACACCAAAGGCCTGTAAAACATATCTAACTATAACTATCTAACTAAATACAAGTGTAGAAAACACATATAAGCAAAACAGGGGGACACGAGATAAGGGGAGCAGGGAGCCAGGTTACTGGGAGCAGAAGGTGAGTAAGGGAGCAGGAAGCAGGTTCCAGGGGTAAGGTCTTCGGGTCAGTATCAGAATGGGTCAGACCTAGGCAGGGACATGGCTTGCAGGGAAAATACTGAAGAATTGGAACCAGGCTTATCCACTTACCAACCGGAAGGTTTTCCAGCTTTAGGACCACAGCACTTTTTGCGATTCGGCACTGCGTCACTTTAACTGACAATTGCGCGGTAATGCGACGTTGCACCCAAACAAAATTTGCGTCCTTTTTTTCCCACAAATAGAGCTTTCTTTTGGTGGTATTTGATCGCCTCTGCGTCATTTCTGATCGCCGCTATAAACAAAAGAAGAGCGGCCATTTTGCAAAAAAACCCAAAATTTCTTACTTTTTGCTAAAATTCAAATCCAAAAAAAAAAAAAAAAAAAAGTTTTTGGCCGAATTATATAATTCCTCATATTTGCGATAAAAAAAAAAAAATCGCAATCGGCATTTATTGATTGGTTTGCGCAAAAGTGGCCGCGTTTACAGATGGTGAGAATTAATTTTTGGGGTTATTTTTTTAAATTTACTAGTAATGTCGGCGATCTGCGATTTTTAGCGGTACGGCGATATTGCAGCGGCCATGTCGGACATTTTTGGCACTTTTTTGGGACCAATGACATTTATTCAGCGATCAGAAATTTAAATGTCCACTGATTACTCTGTAAATGTCACTGGCATTGAAGGGATTAACCTGAGGGGGAGAGCTAGGGGTTAACTGTGTTCCCTGGGTGTGTTCTTACTGTGGGAGGGTTGGGCTAACATGGGCATGAGAGATCTAACTGATCCCAGTGACAGGGATCAGTAGATCACCCATGTCCCTACTAACAGAGCGGGGAACCGCCGTGTTTACATCGGCGGATCCCCATTCTTTGCCTGTGGCCGCTCATCGCGGCTCGCCGGCGGACATCGGGTCCGCCCGAGCAGCGGGCACACTCCTCAGGAGTGCGGCGGGCGCGCGCGCCTCCTAGCGGCTGTTCGCAGATTGCCGTGTTTTTACGGCGATTCGCGCTCAGCATCCCGACTGCCGTCGTGAAAACACGGCAGGCGGTCGGGAAGTGGATATATAATCCCAGCAGTCCCATCAGGTGCAGCCTAACATGTATGATCCATCTGCTGGGAGACACCCGCTGGTGGCCACCAGAACTACACCCTTTGGTTCTCCACACAACAGTGCCACCAGCAGGTGACCCAAGCAAGTACACAGGTCCTGACCATTACAAACCAACCGGACCAGCCCCCACACTTCTCCAATCTGACAGCTAGTGGGGATCTTCTATCCCTGCCCCCCCCCCCCACCTAGCCACCCGGGCCACATCACTAATTCACAGTCCTCTGAATGGAAAGCTACAAGGCTTGTGTGTTTTTAATTAACTACCATGGAGCTGTGAACACTGTGGTAGTTAATTGAGTCTTCCTGTCAGAATGCATTGGCTTCCTAGTATGAGAAAGCTGATACAACGACAGATCTGCAGGAGATCTGCATGGCACCAGTGATCTGCTGATTGCTGGTACAATGCTTTACAGGCTCCTGCTGAAAAAAAAAAAATTCTCATTTTTTTTTACATACAAAAAAAATGTGCCTTTATTATTTTTTTTTCTAAAATGTGAACTTATCCTTTAAAGCTCAATGCTAAACTAAACTGTAAATAAAAAAGGATCTTGGTTTTCAAAGTTATTTGAATTAAAATTAACAAAAAAAAAAAAAAACAAGAAATAATACGGATTGTAATTGAAGATTATTAAAGTTTAAAGTATGTACAGGCAATATAAACATTCGATTGGAACAAGAGTGACCCAGCATTTAAATGCAATGGTCACTTTACTTAAAGTGACCAGGTGATTTGCCCTTGCAGTGCAATCAAATGGAATTGGGGGGGGGGGGGGGGTGAACAGCGGGTAGGGGAAATAAAAAAAAAAAATGTAAAGAAAACAACGGTAGGCAAGCAGTTATGAGAAAAGCACAGGTTCACTTCAAAACCCCCAGAGTCTCCTAAACTGCTCATTTTATATATATATATATATACACACAATATATACATATTATACATAATATTAACATCTGTACATAAATTGAGGTAATTTACATTGTATGCCGTTTGTGTTGCCTGTTTTATATATTAAAAACACACTAAAAATATACTACATGCGCAACTACACCTAATGCCCTAAATAAGCCCCCATCTACAAGCCAGCACTAAAAAAGTGATTCACACCTAAAAACAATATGCAAAGAAAAAAAAAAGCGCAGAGCTGCATTTTTTTCTTTACATTTTGTTTTATGTATTATTGTCCATATAGAATACAGGGGGCTTATTAGGGAGAGTTGTCAGCATACGTCTATTGGATTGCTGGTCAGATAATTATAAAGAAAAGTGAAACAGTTCTGTACTTTTCATGCTGCATGTAAAAAGGAGACAATGGGGGAGATTTACTAAAACTGCAGAGTGCAAAATCTGGTGCAGCTCTGCATAGAAACCAATCAGCTTCTATTTTTTTTTGTCAAAACTTAACTGAACAAGCTGAGGTTAGAAGCTGATTGGCTGCCATGCACAGCGGCACCAGATTTTGCACTCTCCAGTTTTAGTAAATCAAGCCCAAGGTATTTCTTTATACTCTCAAGCACCTCTTTGAAGTGTCCTACATAAAAAGGAACATATAGTAAGTTATACTTACATTAGGTGGTGTATCATATTCCATTCTGCATTGTAGGTAGCACCAATAGGAAATATCACAGAATAAATGTCACTGTCTCTAGCACACAATCTATAGAATACCATTTATAATATTACACAAGGCATGACAGTCTAAATGATAATTGGTTGATTCCAATCTCAGTGGATACATGCAAAGACAACGACACACGCAAGCTTGTTTTTGCAATACTATATTCTCTTTACAGCTTGTCTCTATACAGTGCTTCAGTTAGCCAATTTCCCTATGGTAATAAGCATGTCACGAGTGCATTAAACCATATACACAGAAATGATGTAAAGTTTGTTTTAGAGATAGCTTTGCTGTTGTGAGTAGGGTTGAGAGAATTTACTTGGGTTTGATTCACAGAAGGGGTTCATTGTCACTGACACCATATTCTGGCATCACATTCTACATAGTTAGGTCCATATATATTAGGACATAGGCACAATTTTAGGTTTTTCCAGGTATTTACCAAAACATATTCAAGCTGTAGTTATATAATGGATATGGGGTGAAAGTGCACACTCTCAGGTTTAAAGGGGAAGTAAACCCTGATGGGTTTTACTTCCTCTATGTTACCCTGGAAGGTAAAAGCATAATGGGGTAGTATGCATCGCATATTAGCCCATTATGTGCCACTTACCTGCATTGGAAGCCAGTGATGTCCCCGGCTGTATCCATTTTCTGCTCCTCTTCCTTCCAGGGCCGCGATCTCCGGCTCTGTGACTGGCCAGGGTCGCGTGACGTCACTCCCGCGTGGGAGCCACCAGTCACGGCACAATCGTAATGGAACGGTATGGAGGCCATTTCTTCACTGCTCATGTGCCCGGTTATGTAGGCACATTGCATTACACTATAGATCTCCTAAACTGTGCAGGGCACCTACAGGTGAGCCTTATTATAGGCTTACCTGTAGGTTAAAGTGGTTGTCATGGGTTGACAACCACTTTAATTTAAGGGTATGTACATCCGAATTGGAGGAAGGGTTTAGGAATTACAGCTCTTAAGAATAGCCACCCCCCCTTTTTCAAAGGGCCAAAAGTAATTGGGCAATTGAATCAAAAGCTGTTTCATGGCCAGGTGTGGGCTACTCCATTATTTCTTCATCAATTAAAGCGGTTGTAAAGTCTCATGGTTTTTCATCTTAATGCATTCTATGCATTAAGGTGAAAAACCTTTTCTCAATAGTGACCCCCCCCAGAGACCCCCTTTTACTTACCTGAGCCAGTTCGTTCCAGCGGCGGCTACAAGCAATCCGCTTCCTCCGGTGTCACGGGTCCTAATTGGCTGGATTGATAGCAGGGGAGCCATTGGCTCCCACTGCGGTCAATCAGATCCAGTGACGTGGGGGCCAGGGCCGAGTCCCGCTGTTTGTGTGAATACATGCAAGCAGGAGGACACGGGAGCGCGCCTGCACATGTGACCCCAGGGAAGCTTTCCCTGACGGGTCACTCGATGGGAAGGAGGTCCCAGGAGCGCCGCTGGAAGACCCCAGAAGAGGAGGTTCGGGGCCACTCTGTGCAAAACCACTGCACAGAGGAGGTAAGGATGAGGCGTTTGTTATTTTAAAGAAAAAAAAATGAAGCTATAGAATCACTTTACACAGGTAAAAGGTCTGGAGTTGATTCTAAGTGTGGTATTTGCATTTGAAATCTATTGCTGTGAACCTACATCATGCGTTTAAAGGAGCTGTCCATGCAAGTGAAACAGGCTTAAAAAATTAAACAAATCCATCAGAGAGAAAGCAGCAACATTAGAAGTGACCAAATCAACAGTTTAGTGCATTCTGAGGAAAGAAGAAGGCACTGGTGAGCCCAGTAACATAAAAAGGCCTGGACGTCCACGGAAGACAACAGTGTCGGGTGATGGCAGGATCCTCTCTATGGTAAAGAAAAACCCATTCACAACATCCAGACAAGTGAAGGACACTCTCCAGCAGGTGGGTGTATCATCGTCAAAGTCTACAATCAAGAGAAGACTTCAAGAGAGCAAATACAGAGGGTTCACCACATTCAGAAGCCTGAAGAATACAAAAGCCAGATTAGACTTTGCCAAAAAATATCTAAAAAAGCCAGACCAGTTCTGGAAAAGCATTCTTTGGACAGATGAAACTACGATTAATATGTACCAGAATGACAGGAAGAAAAAAAAAAAGTGTTGGGAAGGCTTGGAACAGTTCATGATCCAAAGCACACAACGTCATCTGTAAAACATGGTGGAGGCAGTGTGATTGCATGGGCATGCATGGCTTCCAGTGACACTGGGTCATTGGTGTTTATTGAGCCAAATGCAGCAAAGTTTGATTGGACTGTGCTTCACAGTACAGATGGACAACGATCCAAAAACACACTGCAAAAGCAACCCAGAAGCTTTTGAAGGAAAAGAAGTGGAATATTATGCAATGGCTGATTCAATCATCTGATCTCAACCCAATTGAGCATGCATTTCACTTGCTGAAGGCAAAACTAAAGGCAGAAAAACCCACAAACAAAGAACTGAAGACAGCTGCAGTTAGAGCCTGGCAAAGCATCAGAAAGGAGGAAACCCAGACTTTGGCAATGTTCATGGTTTCCAGACTTCAGGCAGTCATTGCTAGTAAATGATTCTAAACAAAATATTAAAAATTAAGTCCCAGGATAAATAAATTGGTTGTATTCAAGGGGCTTAACCGCTTCAATACAATGCACTTTCACCCCCTTCCTGCCCAGGCCAAATTTTCAGCTTTCAGCACTGTCACACTTTGAATGACAATTGCACGGTCATGCAACAATATACCCAAATGAAATTTTTATCATTTTTTTTCACACAAATTGAGCTTTTGGTGGTATTTAATCACCACTGGTTTTTTATTTTTTGCTCAAAAAAAAAAAAAAAAGGAAAATAGACCGAACATTTTGAAAAAAAAAAAAGTTTCTGTCAGAAAATTATGTAAATACAGTATCTCACAAAAGTGAGTACACCCCTCACATTTTTGTAAATATTTTATTTTATTTTTTCATGTGACAACACTGAAGAAAATGTAAAGTAGTGAGTGTACAGCTTGTATAACAGTGTAAATTTGCTGTCCCCTCAAAATAACTCAACGCACAGTCATTAATGCCCAAACTGCTGGCAACAAAAGTGAGTGAAAATGACCAAATTTGGCCCAATAAGCCATTTTCCCTCCCCGGTGTCATGTGACTCATTAGTGTTACAAGGTCTTAGGTGTGAATGGGGAGCAGGTGAGTTAAATTTGGTGTTAGCACTCTCACTCTCTCATACTAGTCACTGGAAGTACAACAAGGCACCTCATGGCAAAGAACTTTCTGAGGAACTGAAAAAAAGAATTGTTGCTTTACATAAAGATGGCCTAGGCTATAAGAAGATTGTCAAGACCCTGAAACTGAGCAGCAGCATGGTGGCCAAGACCATACAGTGGTTTAACAGGACAGGTTCCACTCAGAACAGGCCTCGCCATAGTCGACCAAAGAAGTTGAGTGCACGTGCTCAGCATCATATCCAGAGGTTGTCTTTGGGAAATAGAAGTATGAGTGCTGCCAGCATTGCTGCAGAGGTTGAAGGTTTGGGGGGTCACCCTGTTAGTGCTCAGACCATACGCCACACACAGCATCAAATTGTTCTGCATGGCTGTCGTCCCAGAAGGAAGACTTCTAAAGATGATGCCCAAGAAAGCACGCAAACAGTTTGCTGAAGACAAGCAGACTAAGGACATGGATTACTGGAACCATGTCCTGTGGTCTGATGAGACCAAGATAAACTTATTTGGTTCAGATGGTGTCAAGCGTGTGTGGTGGCAACCAGGTGAGGAGTACAAAGACAAGTGCGTCTTGCCTACAGTCAAGCATGGTGGTGGAAGTGTCATGGTCTGGGGCTGCATGAGTGCTGCTGGCATTGGGGAGCTACAGTTCATTGAGTGAACCATGAATGCCAACATGTACTGTGATATACTGAAGCAGAGCATGATCCCCTTCCTTTGCAGACTGGGCTGCAGGGCAATATTCCAACATGATAACAACCCCACACACCCCTCCAAGTTGACCGCTGCCTTGCTAAAGAAGCTGAGGGTAAAAGGTGATGGATTGGCCAAGCATGTCTCCAGACCTAAACCCTATTGAGCATCTGTGGGGCATCCTCAAATGGAAGGTGGAGGAGCACAAGGTCTTTAAGATCCAACAGCTCCATGATATTGTCATGGAGGAGTGGAAGAGGACTGCAGTGACAACCTGTGAAGCTCTGGTGAACTTCATGCCCAAAAGGGTTAAGGTAGTGCTGGAAAATAAATGGTGGCCACACAAAATATTGACACTTTGGGCCCAATTTGGACATTTTCACTTAGGGGTATACTCACTTTTGTTGCCAGCAGTTTAGACATTAATGGATGTGTGTTGAGATATTTTGAGGGGATAGATGTACACTGTTATACAACCTGTACACTCACTACTTTACATTATAGCAAAGTGTAATTTCTACGGTGTTGTCACATGAAAAGATATAATAAAATATTTACAAAAAATGTGAGGGGTGTACTCACTTTTGTGAGATACTGTATATTACTGCTATGGTTGTGTACCATTTGTTTATTTTTACTACTAGCCTAGCCTCCCAATTTCTGGTTTCCACCCAATTAACATTCCAATAGCACATGCTTCATATAAAGTCCTACTCCTTAATTCTATTTCATATTGCCAGGGATGGTGGAGGAAGATGATCCGTTTGAGCATCGCCTCATATAAAGTCCCAACCCCCCCCCCCCCTTTCCATTTATGTCAAGTGCACATGCTCAGCGTCACTTCCAGAGGTTGTCTTTGGGAAATAGATGTATGAGTGCTGCCAACATTGCTGCAGAGGTTGAAGGGGCGGGGGGTCAGCCTGTCAGTGCTCAGACCATACGCCACACACTGCATCAAATTGGTCTGCATGGCTGTCCTCCCAAAAGGAAGCCTCTTCTAAAGATGATGCCCAAGAAAGCCCGCAAACAGTTTGCTGAAGACAAGCAGACTAAGGACATGGATTACTGGAACCATGTCCTGTGATCTGATGAGACCAAGATAAACTTATTTGGTTCAGATGGTGTCAAACATGTGTGGTGGCAACCAGGTGAGGAGTACAAAGACCAGTATGTCTTGCCTACAGTCAAGCATGGTGGTGGCCGTCTCACGGTCTGGGGCTGCATGAGTGATGCCAGCACTGGAAAGCTAGAGTTGAGCAGAGCATGATCCCCTTCCTTCAGAGACTGGGCCACAGGGCAGTATTCCAACATGATAACAACCCAAAACAAACCTCCAAGATGACCACTGCCATGCTAAAGAAGCTGAGGGTAAAGGTGATGGACTGGCAAAGCATGTCTCCAGACCTAAACCCAATTGAACATCTGTGGGGCATCCTCAAATGGAAGTTGGTTGAGTGCAAGGTCTCCAACATCCACCAGCTCTGTGATGTCGTCATGGAGGAGTGAAAGAGGACTCCAATATTCCACACAAAATATTGACACTTTGGGCCCAATTTGGACATTTTCACTTTTGTTGCCAGTGGTTTAGACATTAATGGCTGTGTGTTGAGTTATTTTGAGTGGGGCAGCAAATTTACACTGTTATACAAGCTGTACACTCACTACTTTACATTGTAGCAAAGTGTAATTTCTTCAGTGTTGTCACATGAAAAGATATAATAAAATATTTACAAAAAATGTGAGGGTATACTCACTTTTGTGAAATACTGTAAGTATTTTTTCTCCTTCACTGATGTGTGCTGCTAAGGCAGCACTGATTAGGAGGCACTAATATGCCACACTGATGGGCACCGATAGGTGGCACTGATATGCGGCACTGATGAGCACTGATAGGTGGCACTCATGGGCGACACTAATTGGTGTCATTGATGGGCACACACTGGCATCCTCCTACATACGTTGTATCCATTTATCTGCAGCATTCTCTTCACTACAGGTGTTCAAAGTTCAGAATTTAAAAGCTTGTCTGAGTTGTCAGAAAAAAGGGGTGGAGAGCTAAAGTCACACTTTGCAATGCTCAGTCAGTTGTGAGAGCTGATTGAAGGGAAGGGACACACCCCTCTTCATACAGCTCCCAGGAACAGAGCTGAGGCTGTCAATCAGCTGGAGCTCCCTCCCCTGTCACCATTTTTCTCTTGGTGTCAGGAAAACTTGTCAGTAGTGACTCATGCAGATAGCAGATGAATAAAGCAGCACACAGAAATTACACTTAGTGCACTTCAGAGGGATATGCTTTGTTCAGATTTCATGTCTGAGGTTAACAACCACTTTAAATACAACAGTAGCACCCCAGACTAATTAATTTCAAATTTAAAGAGGAGCTGCAGTCTGTAAAAAAAGAAAAATAACAAAAAAAAGAATAAAAGTCAGCACCTACAAATACTGTACCTGCCGACTTTTAATATAAGGACACTTACCTGTCCAGGGATCCAGTAAAAGGCAGTACCCCCAGCTGATTCGTCAATCGGCTTCGGGTGCAGACGCCGGCATTGAAAGTAAGGGAAACCAGCAGTGAAGCCAGTTTCCTACTGCGCATGCACGAGTCACACTGAGCTTTCTGAATGGTCCCACCGTCTTCAGAGACCTGTGTTTGTCCCAGAACAAGGGGGGGGGGGGGGGGGGCCCGGAAGTGTCGTAACAGACGTTGGCGATATTACTCAGAAGTGGGCATGGGTACCTGTCAAAGCAAGGTACTCGCTCCCCCCCAAAAAAAGTGAAACATGCATTAATATGCTGAATTGACTGTTGGTAGTAGAAGCAACAACAGATATAAAGGATTACTATTAAAAATGTACAGCCAACCCCCCATATACTGTACACTTGCAAGTAGCAACTTCACAGCACCACACTGCATTGTATTAAAAGTTTGACAAAATGTCAATACAGAGTGCACAAAAGAACTTCAAAACCGCAGTCCCCGAACCTTCTCCCTCTGCAATTTTTCCCAAAATATACAAAATATTGAGTTCAAATATTTGTTTGTTAGAAAGTGGAGGAAAATGTTAAAACACCTGAACAGGCAGCAAATAGAAAAAAACAAGGCAACAAAATGTGCATTTATTATTATTATTATTATTAATTTTTTTAAGTTAAATTATCCTTTAAACAGTATTAAAGCAGCTTGGTTGAAGTCTCAAAGTAAGAGGGAGGGACAAGGCAGGTTTTATATTGAAATAAACATTAGAGTGTATTAGATTTGAGACAATTGTCAAAAATATTTTACTGTGGCTGGACAGTGTGCAAGCAGCTTGGTTGGGCCGTAATAAAAGGAAAGAAAAGGTAGGTTTTATCTTGCAATAAACATTAAAGTCTATAATCCAAGTGAAAATTGCCACAAAGATTTTTGAGTGTCAAAGTACCACATTGAGGTACAACACAGGATTTACTGTGAAACAAACATTAGAATTTTGACCACCAAGGTTACAGCTGCAGACACGTTGTGGGGTGCATTTACAGTGTAGAAGCACTAGAATAGGCCCAGGAGAGGTGGCAGGAGCTAAAAAGGTGTCAAGATTTTGGTTTGTCGGGGTCTGATAACAATTAAAACTTTAAAGTGGTTGTACAGGCTGAAGGTTTTTTACCTTCATGCATTCTAATCAATGTGTGCTGCTCCCCCCACAACCCCCCTAATACTCACCTGAGCCCCCTCTCGAATTAGCAATGTGTATGAGAGACTCGGCTGTCCCGGGACACCCTCTCCTCATTGGTTGAGACAGCAGCGGGCGCCATTGGCGCCCATTGCTGTCAATCACAGCCAGTGAGCCAATGATAAAGAAGGGGGGGGGCAAGCCGTGGCTCTATGCTTATGAAAGCATAGAGTTGGGCTCAGGAGCAAGCGTGCCCCCATAGGAAATGGCTTGCTATTGGGGGGGACTAGTCAAGGGGGAGAAGCCAGGAGTGCCAGCGAGGGGACCCAGGAAGAGGAGGATCGGGCTGCTCTGTGCAAAACCATTGCACAGAGCAGGTAAGAATAACATGGTTTGTTTGTTATTTTTTTTAAATTTGAACCTTTATGTCACTTTAATCTGTAGCATCAGCAGCAGGGGTTTTGGAGCCGTTGGTAATCCAAGAAAGCACACTGGCTGCAGGACAAGCCAGAAACTCTGGAGCATACTGTGCCAACTCCTGCACATGATGTGACTCTACAGAACGGCCACCCTAAGACATACCCTGCCTCTAGATGTGTGGCCTGACCACCATCTGGTCCTGCAGAATGTGCTCACCCCCTACTTCCTCTATGTGCAGAACTTCTGCCTCTTAATTTAAACCCGCCTGACATTTTTAATAAAGGGGATTGCCTAAATTTAACTATAGCTATGGCAAAAGGGAGAAGAAATATGTAGTTGTTTGGTACACACATATATAAAATGACCTGTAATATATAAATATTAAATTAAACAGAACCTTGACTTTGGCTTCAACACCAAGCGAGTAACTGACCTGGAACGAGTAGCCATGGCAGGAGTGCAGACTTCATTTACTTAGATTGGTTTGTGAAGCCAAGATCAGCAGGACAGCCCCGAAAGATAACAGGAGAAGTGCCTTTAAGTGTAGACTGTAAGGCAATTTTATTCATTCTTAAAGGTTAACAACTCACATCATGGAAAAGATAAGAAGGCTAATTAATAAAAAGAATTCAGTAGGATCGCCAAGTTCTTAGTAGAGAACTGCCGTGATGTCGGGGTGGAGCGTTCCAGCCCTCTACCTGGATAGTGGACGGTCCAAGTCAGCTTGCTCATCCTTTACAGCGATTTGCACCTACTAGATACGAATGGAGCGCCCGAGACAAAGGTGTAAAAGTTGCAAAGGTGGATTTTATTCGGTAGGAAGAATAGTAAAAAGTGCCAACGCATTTCGGGGTCATATGGCATCCCCCTTCCTCAGGGCTGTTGTTCAATCAGTTCAGATATCTGGATGTCAGTTCGTATGGAGATCTGATGTGTGTTCACTGTGGTTCTCTGCTGAGGACATGCCAATCCTACCGGATTCTTTTGATTGATGAGCCTTCTTATCATTTCCATGATGAGTTGTTAACCTTATGAATGAATAAAATTGTCTTACAGTCTACATTTAGAGGCGCTTCTCCTGTTCCCTTTTGCTTCCCTCATTGCCAGAGCCCATCTTCTGCTCCTAGGTCTAGCCGGCTCTAGTGAATGGACTTATGGGACAATTTTTGTCATATATTTCAGCCAATAAGACTAAATAGGTGTATTATTATTTATTCATTATTAAAGTGGGTGTGCTATTCATTGCGCCTATCTCCTTGTGTTGTTCAGGACAGCCCCAAAGCCTGGTAAAACTTAGTGAATGTGTACAAATTTAAACAACCAGCCTGATGCTGAATCGTCCAAGGAAACATCGACATACATGGTGGAATGGGCCTTGACCAGGAAAGGAGGAGCCTTGCCCTTGATCCCACAGGCCTAAGAAATAAGCTGAAAAATCCATCTAGAAATGGATGATTGAGAGGCAGCCTAACCCTTTGCAAGTACCCTTAGGTAGCACAAGCAAGGAATCAGACTTCTGAAACAAAGCTGTAAACTTGAACAGCACATCCAAGGAGTAAAGTACCTTCTCCTTAGGATGCTTTGGATTAACATAAAAGGATGGAAATACAATGTCCTTATTCAGTTGGGAAAAAAAACACACACTTTAGGTAAACTAAAATCTAAAAAGGCCGGCTCTTTGTTGCAGAGGAGACATGCAAGGTCTCTTCTGCAAAAAAAAAAAAAAAAAGAATCAATCTGAATGCTCACAGTCTTCTGTAGAATGTAGAGCGCCTGTGAGCCAGGACCACTGCACTCCTCTGCATGTGCAGGAGTGATGTCACTCCAAACCGACCAATCAAGGCGGCTGATGACAGCACCTGGAAAAGGATGGGTGAAGATGCCAGCACTGCCAAGGGACCTTGCGGACGTCAGACCATAGAGGTTGAAAGTGAGTATTTCAGACTTTAGTTCACTTTAAGGACACTGAGGCAGGCTATAGACTGCAGGAAAGAAATTCTCACAATTTACCCATCAACACACACAGTGCTGACAGGGGAATCCATCTTGCCAAGCTATTATCTGATCCTGGCGGGGCGGGAAGCCGTCCCTACCAGGAGAAGACAGTGATTGTTGCTAGCAGTCATAGGAGCCGCTAGCGATAATCGCAAGTGAATCCAGCAGGCTGGTTGTACCCAAGTTGATCGATCAACTTGGTACATTCAGCCTGCCCATACATGGTTCGAATCACAGCCGGTTCTTGCTGCACTGGCCGAAATTCGAACGGTCTATGGCTGGCCTAACTGTAAACTGAGACACAGCTGAGCTGGGAGAAGTCATGCCTGGGTAGGGATTCCTGCCTTTTTTTGGCCAGTGTCCATTCACCTGAAGATGCTAGCATATCCAAAGTACAGTGACAGAAAAAAGTATTCGATTCCTGCTGATTTTGTATGTTTGCCCACTGACAAAGAAATGATCAGTCTATAATTGTAATGGTCAGCTTATTTTAACAGTGAGAGACAGAACAACAAAAATATCCAGAAAAACGCATTTCAAATAAGTTATACATTGATTTGCATTTTAATGAGTGAAATAAGTATTTGATCCCCTATCAGCAAGATTTATGGCTCCCAGGTGTCTTCTATACAGGTAACGAACTGAAATTAGGAGTACTTTCTTAATGGGAGTGCTCCTAATCTCAGCTTGTTACCTGTATAAAAGACACCTGTCCACAGAGCAATCAATCAGATTCCAATCTCTCCCCCATGGCCAAGACCAAAGAGCTGTCCAAGGATGCCAGGGACAAGATAGTAAACCTACACAAGGCTGGAATGGGCTACAAGACCATTGCCAAATAGCTTGGTGAGAGGGTGACAACAGTTGCTACGATTATTCACAAATGGAAGAAACACAAAATAACTGTCCATCTCCCTCAGGCTCCGTGCAAGATCTCACCTCGTGAAGTTTCAATGATCATGAGAATGGTGAGGAATCAGCCCAGAACTACATGGGAGAATCTTGTCAATAATCTCAAGGTAGTTGGGACCATAGTCACCAAGAAAACAATTGGTAACACACTACGCCATGAAGGACTGAAATCCTGCAGCATCTACAAGGTCCCCCTGCTCAAGAAAGCCCATATACAGGTCTGTCTGATACTTGCTAATGAACATCTAAATGATTCAGAGAAATGGGTGAAAGCGTTGTGGTCAGATGAGACCAAAATTGAGCATCAACTCGCCGTGTTTGAGGAGGAGAAATGCTGCCTATGACCCCAAGAACACCATCCCCATTGTCAAACACGGAGGTGGAAATGTTATGCTTTGGGGGTGTTTTTCTGCTAAGGGGACAGGACAACTTCACTGCATCAAAAGGGACAATGTACCATCAAATCCTGGGTGAGAACCTCCTTCCTTCAGCCAGGACATTGAAAATGGGTCGTGGATGAGTATTCCAGCATGATAATGACCCAAAACAGATTGGACTAGCCAGTTTCCAGACCTTAATCCCAATATGTGGAGCTGAAGGTTCGAGTTACCAAACGTCAGCCTCAAAGCTGTAATGACTTGGAGAGGATCTGCAAAGAGGAGTTGGACAAAATTCCTCCTGAGATGTGTGCAAACCTGGTGGCCAACTACAAGAAACGTCTTACCTCTGTGCTTGCCAACAAGGGTTTTGCCACCAAGCACTAAGTCATGTTTTGCGAGGAGTCAAATACTTATTTCACAGATGTAGTTACTTTTACCTTTAAAGCGGAGCTCCAGCTCCCCCTCAAAAAATTAAAAAAGTCAGCAGCTACAAATACTGGAGCTGCTGACTTTTAATATTAGGACACTTACCTGTCCAGGGATCGCAATGCATACTAGCCCATTATGGTTTTACATTGCAGGGTAATAAAAGAGGAAGTAAAACCCATCAGGGTTTACTTCCTCTTTAAAAAGAGGTATTAAATCCATAACAAAAAATTTTTATAGATTGCAGCTTACCAATCTTTAGATGAAGGAACTCCAGGGGGCACAGCAGCACTGTCAGTCTGGGGGTGGGGGGGTTGGTGAGGGGACTGTTAGATGTACCAGCAGATTTAAAGACACTAGCAAATCAAAGCCAAACCCCAGATAACACTGCAATAACATAAGTTACAGCAACAGTTTTTTTCCTTTTGGGATAAAAGGTTTTACATGAATAAAAGCTGATCATTTTAAGCACCCCTGTCAGTGGCAAACAGTTTATCTCAACAACCAAACTGCTACATTTGCAGGACAGCTTGTTCTGTTGAAAAAACAACAGACTTGCTTTCTAGATCACCAGGAGAAAATAAAAGAAAGCCTAAAAAAGAAAAAACGAATGAAGCAATTACAGCTAACAATTGGCAAGCTACAATATAATAAAAAAGGTTTGCTTTTTAATACCGCTTTAAACATTTACTCAGTGTCCCTGATTCAAGAAAACAGGATCATCCCATTGTTTGACTACTAGGAGGCAATAGTTACATTTGTATTACATTTGTATTTCTCAGGCAAACCTACATTGTATCTGCGCAAAGAAAAAAACAAAACCAATTGTACAGGAAATAGGTGGGGTCCAACTGAGGCCACAGAAGCTGTGCAAATTATTAAAAAGAATTATCCTACAACTGTGCTATGGCACACACATCTGGCACGGGCGCAACAAAAGAACAGATTAGTCATGCACTATGGGGAAACTTGGTCATGTGGCTGCAAAAAAAAAAAAAAATATCAAAACTACCCAAAATTACATTTTCATTATTACAATTTTTTTCTTAAATATCTGAATGCAGTTCTATTGTTTTCTATGGGCCCATGCACATGGTGCGTAAAGCTCAGTAAAACAGTGATGTGTTCAGATTCGAAAAAAATCTGAAATCAGTATTTCCATGTATATGCCAGAGAGGCACACCTCCAATATCAGATTATTATTTATTTCAGGTACTTATATAGCGCTGTCAATTTACGCATCACTTTACATACATATTGTACATTCACATCAGTCCCTACCCTCAAGGAGCTTACAATCTAAGGTCCCTAACTCACATTCATACATATTCCAAGTGTCTAAAGATGTATTTCAGAGCTTTATTCACATATTGAGAGGGTAATTCAAAATATTTCGGAAAAGGGCGCTTACAGCATACACATCAATCAGAAAATAGATCTCTAAAAAAAAATTGTCCTTGTGCACATGTATAATCAATTGGTAAAAATGTAAGGCTACTTTCAGACTGCAGTCGCGGCCGCAGTAAAACCCTGCCAGTTTTAGCGGTGTTTTACCGGCGCTGAAGCGCGGCTTTTCAGTCGGGAGCGTGGGCACTTTAAACCCCCCACAAGGGGTTAAAGCGTGCCGGCACTCCGTGCTTCTGAGGCACTGTGCAGCCGCTTCGGAATCGCTTGCCAATCATTTCAATGGCAGGGGCGGTAGAGGAGCGCTGTATACACGGTTCACCTCACCACCCCAAAGATGCTGCTAGCAGGTCTTTTTGAAACGTCCCGCAAGCGCACCGCCCCGGTGTAAAAGCTAAATATTGCCTTTAAAGTGCCTCAGTGTGAAAGTAGCCTAAGGCAGCATGGGCCCCCTGGAGCATGGGAGGGGTCTCAATTGTGACCCCTGAGACCCCTATTGCAACCCCCTTGTCCAGGCAGGTAGTGGTTGGGATTTGAACCAGCGACCCTCTTGCTGCTAGGTGAAAGTGCTAACCACTACACTACTGTGCTGCCCATCAGGGAAAAAATAAAAGCAATCAGACAGGGTTTTCCAACACTAGCCAGCGGCTTCTGCTAGTGTCCATAGGCGTTAGATTGTCTCTCTTTCCAGCCGTTTGAAATGTTAGAGAAAGTCTGCAGGCACATTTAGAGAAGTTATTTTAATTGCAGAGAAAATGAATGTTGTTTTAATAGGAGCAGGATTTAGAAAACTATTTCTATTTGTGTAGCAACGCATTTTGTTTAAAGGGTTAGGTCACTTCAACAAAAAGCACACAATGTTGTCCCATATAGGTATTGCAGCCTAGTGCGCTAAACCTACTGATCATATATAGTGAATGCAGGGTTTAGTAACACTTTAACCACTTCCCTACCGCCGTATGCAGAATGACGGCCGGGGAGTGGTTTTGTTATCCTGACTGGGCGTCATATGACGTCCAGCAGGATAACAAGCTGGCGCGCCCGTGGGGCCACACAGTGCGGCAATCGGTGCTGTGATGTGTCAGTCTGACACACTGCATCTCTGATCTAGGTAAAGAGCTTCTGTCAGAAGCTCTTTACCATGTGATCAGCCATGACCAATCACAGCTGATCACAGTGTAAACAGGAAGAGCCGTTTATTGGCTTTTCCTCTACTGGCGTATGCAGATGTGAGTAGAGGAGAGCCGGTCGGCGGTTCTCCTGACAGGGGGGTCTGCACTGATGGTTTATCAGCGCAGCCCCCTAGATCACCAGGGAGCCCTCCCAGGACCACCAGGGATGCCACCCAGGGACCACCAGGTAAGGGGCACACAATGCACAATAGGGATGGCACTGTTCCCATCTGTGATGCCTGCCAGTGCCATCCCTATAGCTGCTGCCTAACAGTGCCGCCTATCAGTGCCCACCAGTGCCTAGTGCCACCTATCAGTGTCACTTATCAGTGCCACCTATGAGTGCCCATCAGCGCTGCATATCAGTGCCACAAATCAGTGCCCATCAGTGCTGCTCATTATTGCCGCCTATCAGTGCCCATCAGTGCTGCAAGGAGGGGTATTTAAGGGTTTGTCTGGACCGGCTCCCCGCCTACTGAAGAAGCCCGATTACAAGGACGCAACGCATATAGGGAGGACCTGGGCACGTGAGGTCATGCCATGCTCTCACCTGGGAGTTGAGCCGGCGTTCAACTGGGGATACTGAATGCTTTGTCAAGTTCTTCTTTTAGCAAGTGTATGTCTTTGTATGCAGGAATAAAAGTATTTTAAGTGGATGTACACTATGTCTGCACCTCTTGTATCTTCCATAATGCCTGTGGGGGAATTGTGACGTATGCTGGTGGAGCTGGAGGCAAGAGCCACCAGGAGTGCAGAAAGGAGGATTAAAGAGCTGGTCTCTGCTGACTTGAACCTGAAGCATAGCATAACAATAAGGCGATTTCTTTTTATGTTTGAGGTGAGCAGGTTATTCACCTGGTGGAGGATGAGCACATAAATTGTATCTGAAGACACTTTAAGTGTTTCTCTTCACTCGATCTAATACTGCTAAGGAATACTGGACTATATAGATTGTGTTACATTGGACTATCATGCATTTTTGAATAAACTGTGGGACTTGTAGTTTAGTGGGCTTCGGGGGCAGTGAAGAGTTTAATTCTTCAGCTTTCAAATAGAAAGCCCATACAGAAGTATGGGCTAAAAGCCAGAGGACATGTCTGCAGGAGCCCACATTGCACCTGTGATTCACTGATCGTTGGTGCAATGCATTTCAGACTCTTGCAGGAAAAAATAATAAATGTTATTTTTTTTTTGTGTACAAAATATGTGCAATTACTATTTTTTCTGTAACAGGGAACTTCGCTTTTAGGAAGAAGATTTTAGGATTGTGGTTGAACTACAATCTTTGAACCTAAAGAGCCCTGGCTGAAAGGTAGGTTTAGCACACTATGATGTGATGACCCATATGGGACAACATAGCATGCTTTTTGGTAAAGGCGAATTAACCCTTTAATTAAAAAAAAAAAAAAAAAAAAGGAGGATGAAAAATAAAACGAAAGAATATACAAAAAAAGAAAACAAAAATTGCATTTCATACATCGGGCCCCTTATCTTTGAGGAAGTGGTGTTGACAATGATTGTTACATACAGTGAACTAATTCTTGTGTCAGAACATTATACAAGATATAAATGTACACACGCCCACACCCACAGTTCTTTGCCCAAAACTGCTGAGATGAAAAATGAAAGTATAACAGGACACAACAGTCCACTGTGTCTCAGAATGTGAAATTTTCAATGGTATTCTGCAAACCCGCTGCGTCACAGATTTTATCATATTACAGGAAATGTGTGCTGCTACAAGATGTGAACAAGCTGCATGCTTCTTCACACATCGCACACATCTGGCAATATGTCAAACTTCAGAAGACATCTGGCATTTTATCACAGAACTATTCCCCGACAACACTGCCCAGTCCGGGATCTCAGCAGAACCGGATCCTCCTCCTCCGGTTACTAAGGAGGAGTTCAGCTGCTTGGAATTCCACAGAATAATATAAATAAAAGACATCCAATGACAGCAGAGGGACAGGATTCAATTTATTAGTAATCAGCTAATAAAACACACCTTCATTATCCATTAATAGTGAAGTACTGTTTATTAGAATATGTCTCAACACATATTTTGGAACTACATAACTGTTGAAAAGTTTTAGCCCTTGTTCACACCGATCACAGATCAAAACTTGCATGACAAGTAGCACCCCATTTGCGACAATAGAACGGTTCAAATCATTGCAACTCAAGTCTCAGCAACTTTGAAAAAGGTTCCTGAGCTACTTTTCTGCGATTGGCGACTTGCATTGACTGTTAAAACTAAGTCACAAGCCGCAATGAAATCGTACATCAAAATCGCAGTGATCATCGGCTTTGAAATTGCACTGAAGTAGCGCTGTTTCAAAGCCGTACCGGTGTGAACCAGAGCTTATAAAAAACAAAAACAAAAAACACGCACACACAAGGAGTGCGGGCGGGGGAGATGGGCGTTCAGACAGCCTTTTTCCTTTTGTTTTTGTTCTTCCTTTTCCCCCTTTTTTGGGGAATCATAGTAATGGGGAATCATAGCAATGATACCCTGGGTGCCAGGATCCGCTGCGTCCAGGATCGCGCCACTGCACACCCCAGGGGGTGCGCTAGTGTGCATGTGGGCGACGTACCAGTATGTTGCCTAGCCTGGCTCTGCCGCCTGTCCACAGTAAATATACTGTGGGTGGGTGGCAAGCGGTTTAATATCTGCAGCTGTTTACATACAATTGTGATTTCACCTGTAGGAATCCTCAGATGTTTGCCTAAGAAATCTGCTGCTTGACTTCAATAGTACATGTAAATGAGCCCTTAGACCCTTTCACACTGAAAGCCGTTTTCAGGTGTTTTGGCGCTAGAATTAGTGCCCGTAAAGCGCCTGAAAACTTCCCCCCCATGCCGCCCAAGTGTGAAAGCTTTCACACTGGGGCAGTGCTCTTGCAGGACGTTAGTCCTGCAAAAAGCATCTCTGGGGCAGTATAGGAGAGCTGCACCCAGCGCTCTCAAAACGCCCCTGCCCATTGCAATGAATGGGCAGCGCTTCCGAAGCACCTGAAAAGCACTTCAGAAGTGCCGCAACAAGGGCGCTTTTAACCCCTTCCTGGGGGGTTAAAAGCGCCCTGCTAGTGGCTGAAAAGCACCGCTTAAACGGCTGAAAAATGCACTGGAACACAGGAACAGCACTACTTTTTAAGAAGGCTCCACACAAAAGCAGGATACTGTGGTATCATGCCATTCGGTGGCTGCAAATGCACTTTTCAAGATGCATCTGGGATGCCATTAAAGTTGAACTAAAAGTTCGGCTGTAACTCACTGTGAGCAGGCAGGCTTTTTATTGCAGAAGAGACATGCAATGTCTCCCCTGCAATAAACGACACCACTGCAATAAACTACCCCTACCTGCCTGATCACAGCAATTCTAGGTATGTAAGCTGAGCAGCGCATGCGCAGCTTAGCTTACAGCAGTGGGTCTGGTGCTGTGTGCTGGGATGAGTGGCTCCTGCACAGAAGTCAGGGCTGGCCCAAAACATTGTACTGCCTGGGTCCAAGAATGAAATGAAATGAAAAAAAAAACAAAAAAAACAAAAAAAAAAACAAAACACACACACGCCCACCAAAAGGCCCCCACATCCATTATTTTATATTATAATTAAAACTAAAATTAAATGTATTAGGAAGTCAGATTTACATGTAACAGCACCCTGTCTATATACAAAATTATAATATTACTGCTCCCCCATCTTGGCGCCCTAGGGCATCCATGGGTGCAGTGTGTCAGCACAGTGGGCCCCTCCAACCCCCCGGGGCCCGTGTGCGGTGAACACATTGCACCCATGGATGATATGCCACTGGGATAGAGCTATATATGGATGACACACAACTGCTGGAATAAAAAAATCTTAGGTGTCAATTTGCCACCCTTCTCAAAGTGCCGTCTGGGTCCAATGGACCCATGATAGGGCCGGCCCTGACAGGAGTGACGTGATCCCGTGCAGGCCAATGAAGATGCTTGAAAATCGGCACACAGTAGAAGATGCCAACACCTGAGGAACCATTGGAAAGGTATTTCCGCCTTTAGTACCGCTTTAACAATTCATTGGCACCCAGATGCGTCTCGCAAGGGCAGTACATTCCCCTGTAGGGTGTAGAATCCCGCACCCTGTTTTTGTGTGAACGGGCCCAAAAGGAATATACAGGAAAGATAAAAACATAAAGAGGACTATTCAAACTTTTTGTTCCTGCACTAAAGATCACAAAATAATTCCCAGTAAAGCCTCCCTCGTACACACGGGACGACGATCGCATACAACAGGCGGTACTAACGACCGTTGTATGCGATATCGATCATTCGTATGCGCGATTAGAACAGTCGAACATACGACGGTCGTACAAGGGAGTTGTATGAGCAGACTATAAAACTTGGTCGTACCAACAAGCGGTCATATGACCGTTGTATCGTGTGTACAGAGAAGTTGGTCCAACAAGTTGTATTGTGCAAAACATGCATGCTCCGAAGTCAGGAACGGCCGGATGCTAATTACATGCACCTGAACGTTCTTCTGTGCTCGTACGATCGTGTAGTGCAGTCAGTATGCAAGTTACATTATGCAACATATGATTTGCGACGATCGTACGTACGATCGTCATCCCGTGTGTACGAGGCTTAAGTGTTCAGTTTTAGAGAAATGGAAGGAGAAACCACTGCATGTAAATTTATAGTGTGTAGTGGCTGGGTAGCATTGATAACACAAAGTATCGGGGTCAGAAACTGGTTTCATTTATTGGTATATAGAAAACTTACATGGGGCATTGTGTCTCATGTAGCAAAGAACCCAAGGAAAAAGCATACAAGTTACCCTACAGTTTCTAAAACTGTGCAACTAGAGGAGTTACAGTTGTGACTTGTCATATTTCTTATGGTTTCTTCTCTGCCTGGAAATGTCAAAGAAGTTGGTCTATCTGGTTCTGGGTTTACCTGAAAGTACACCTGTCTAAGAGCTTGTAAACTGCCTACAGCTACTTCAAACGCCACCTTTAGTGTCTTTGTAGTGCAGAATCCTGGGGCTCACTCGTTTATAAAGGTCTACACATCCTAGAAGTGTATAGAGCCACCCCCCATACTTTCATTGTGATGATGGGTGGCCTTAAAATAGTTGTGAGTATACTATGTGTAGTAGGGTGACCTTGTGTCACTGGGTAAAATGGCGAGCAGACTAATGGCACAGAGCCCTACCCCCTCAAGGAGGTCAGTGTGTGAAGGGAGCCGTGAGAGGTGCTGGTGTGCACCATGGTGTCCAGATCAGGACATGAGGGATGGAACAGCTAGGAAGCTGTAAGGAAGACGCAGAGCTGAGGAACAGCATCTGTGCATAAACAATGTGACATGTTTCATGGTCAGCGGGACCCTGAAGAGGTACTTGGAGCAGTAAGTCTTGTCTAGGGCACGAAATAGTTTAGCACCGGCCCTGAATAGGCAGGAAAGCCCTGAAAATTCAAGTTACCAGTAACTTGTTTTCCAGGAGTCTTTCAGGACAGCACCTGAGAGATCGTGGCTCCTCCCACCATCCAAGGAAACACCTTTCCACCAAGATTTTATAAGTAGCTTCTCCCCACCACCTGTCAATCACAGTAGAGTACCTCCGGCCCATACAGGAACACATAAGCACGACATAGTTAGTTTGCAGTAATATATACAGCATGATGGCGGGTCGTTGCGGTCCTGAAAGTCTCCTGGATAACAAGTTACCGGTAGGTCTAACTTGAATTTTCCCTAAATGTCTTTCAGGACAGCACCTGAGAGGATTGCAAAGGCTTACCCCCTTAGGGAGGGACAGCAGCTTGCAGGGCCTTTCTGCCCACAAAGGAACCTACCACCCTCCTCGGTGCTAGAGAGTCCACGACAGGACTTTCTGAGGACCTTTTGTTCAATGACCATTGAACTTAAAAGTCCCGAAAGGACGGA
>BLSH010245884.1:93624-121446 GCA_018402905.1 Glandirana rugosa | reverse complement strand
ACGTGCGAGTGACACATACATTTGTGCCTAGAGGTAAGACACTCTACCCCTTCCCGTCACTAGTGTCGGAAGGAGATATAGTCCCTATACGTTAATCGTCTGGAGGTCTACAACGTCTTGATGCTTAGGGTACTCCGTATCGTTCTGACTGTCGGTGTTCGTACTGTGGGTCTCCGTCTCCGTACTACCCTCAAAACGCTGTCGACCTCCAGGCGATTAACGTATAGGGACCAGATATACCTTCGACACTAGTGAGGGGAAGGGGACGATCCCGTCGGGTGTGTGTCAATCTTGTACGGGTCCATTGGCATTTATACAGCGATCAGTGCTATAAAAATGCACTGATTACTGTGTAAATGCCATTGGCAGTGAAGGGGTTAACCTGGGGGGGCGCTCTAAGGGTTAACTGTGTTTCCTGGGCATGTTCTAACTGTGTGTGGGCTGCCCTAGCAGGGGAAGGGGAGTGATCACAGCTTCCATATAGACCAGGGATATGCAATTAGCGGACCTCCAGCTGTCGCAAAACTCCCATCATGCCTCTGCCTCTGGGTGTCATGCTTGTGGCTGTCAGTCTTGCTATGCCTCATGGGATTCGTAGTTCTGCAACATCTGGAGGTCTGCTAATTGCATATCCCTGATATAGAGGAAGGCTGTGATCACTGCCCTTCCCCATCTCACAGAATGGAGATCCGTGTTTACATACACAGTGAGCGTGCAAGCGCGCCTCCGGCGGTGCGCGCGCGCTCACAGTGCACGATCTCGCAGCCAGTTTGCGATATCGAACCACCTTGTCGCCATCAACCTGCGATTGACGGTCGGCAAGTGGTTAAAAAAAGTCCAAAAAACATCAGTAGCTTATCAGGGATGTTTTCAGCTTTTACCAGCGTTATATTACCGCAGTTTTTTCGCGTTTTTAACTTCCAGCGTTTTTTTTTTTCCCAATTGGTCTAAAACGTCCAAAAACGTTGGGGATAGACGTTTTTGAGTGTTTTTGGGCATTTGAACGTTTTTACAGCTGAAAAACATCTCTCAGAACCCTCAGGTCTTGGGTTTTTTTTTACAGCTCAAAAACGTCACTGCTAAAACAGTTGATAACAGCCTATGTGTGCATGAACACATAGGATAACATGATGGAGGGTTTATTGACTGTAGAAAAAAAAAATATCTGCAGCTAAAAAACAGCTGCTGTAAAACAGTCAAAAAACGTCCTGTGTGCATGAGGCCTTAGATGTTTGGTGGCCCTTTCTATTACCAGCGAAGAGAACAAATAGGGAGTCTAAAGTCTTGTTACCTCTAGGTAATTCAAAAGAGTCCTCCTCATGTCTAAATTGTGAAACAGTCTCTCTCTATCCCCTGAGGGATTAGAACAGAAAGTAGGCAAAACAATGTCTTGAGAACGGTTCCTGACTGATGCCACTTTTGGCAAAAACTTCGGGTCTGTTCTGAGAACAACCGTATCTGCAAATATGGACAGAAAAGGTTCTCTAAGACCCCTTTCACAAGGCGTTTTTCAGGCACTTTTGCACAAAAAATAGCACCTAAAAAGCTCCTGAAAAACGCCTCCCAATACACCCTAGTGGAACGGTAAAAAAAGTCCTGCAAGCCACATCTTTTCAGCGGTGTGGGAGCGGTGTGGGAGCGGTGTATTCACCGCTCCTATACCGCCCCTGCCCATTGAAAACAATGGGGCAGTGCTCCCGAAGCACCTGAACACCACTTCGGGAGCGCCGCAAACCGGCACTTTTAACCCGTTTAACCCCTTGTGGGGGAGTTAAAAGTGCAACGTCGCCGCCCGAATAGGGGCGCCATAACGCCGCTATAAAGAGCGGTAAAATGCCGCTAATTAGCGGCGTTTTACCGCTAATGCTCGGGTGGCTCCGGTGTGAAAGGAGCCTTAGTGAGAGCGCATGAAGTTCACTCACTCTTCATGCAGTTGTAATGGCCACTAACACCGTCTTGAGTGTCAAATTCCTTAGGGAAATAGAATCCAAAGGTTCGAATGGCTCTTTCGTCAATGCTTGAAGAACTACCGAAAGATCCCATTTTGGAAAATTTTTCATTTTTCCTGGCCTGGTTGGCCTGGCCTTAAAAAAAAATCTTATGACCAAAGGCACCGAGGCAATAGATCTTTCAAAGAAGACTCCTAAAGCTGCCACGTGTACCTTAAGCGTATTAACTGCCAACCCTTTCTCAGCCCCAGCCTGCAAAAATTCCATAACAGACATTAAGTTCTTTACCGGTCTACCTTCCGAGGGGCGCCATGAATGGAGAACCTTCCAGGCCTTTGCATAAATAGCCCTAGTGACGTTTTTCCTACTGGAAAGCAGAGTGGCTATCAAGGGTTCTGAAAAACCTTTACTTCTTAATAATTGCTCCTCAGATACCAGGCGGTCAGTGTTAGCCTGGCTACATTCGGGAAGTTCACTGGGCCTTGAGACAGCAGATCCTTCCTGAGAGGAAGATGCCAACACGGTTTTACCGATAGGCAGAGAATTGTAGAGAACCAGGACCTCATTGCCCAGAAGGGGGTAATGAGGACCACTGCGGCTTTCTCCTCCTGTATCTTTCTTAGTACCCTCTGAATCATCTGAAAAGGAGGGAAGGCGTAGCCCAGCTGAAAGTTCCATGGGTGTGCAAGGGCATCTTCCCCTAGGGATCCATCGTGTAATTGAAAAGAGAATAGACAGAGATTTGTATTCTCCCTGGAAGCAAACAGATCCATTTGGGGTTTCCCCCATCTTTCTGTAATTAGGGAAAACACCTCAGGATTCAGGGCCCTGTCTGCTTCCTGTATTACTTGCCTGGACAGGAAGTCCGCTACCTCGTTCAACGTGCCCTTGAGGTGGACTGCTGATAAGGATAGTAAATGTCTCTCTGCCCATTCCAGAATCTCCGTGGCCAGTAGCTGCATGGCTTTGCTTCTTGTCCCCCCTTGCCCATTTAGGTACGCCACCGCCCTGCCATTGTCCGACAAAATCTGGACATGGTAGCCCTGGATATCTAGCGAGAAGGCCATAGTGATTGCTCGCAGTTTCCTCCAGTTGGAGGACCTTGTAGCCTCCCTCTGGGACCAGTGCCCCTGAGCAAGATCTTTTCACAATGGGCACCCCAGCCCCAGGCACTGGCATCCATCTTAATCATCCTCTCGACCTGAGATGACCCCTGGATAAAACCAACTGCTTTTTACTCCACCAAAGTTCTCTTCACTATGGTCGGGATTTTTACTCTCTTGTCTAAGGACTGTGATCCCGGGCTTGCAAGAGAAAATCTTGAAGAGGTCTGAAATGGAGCCTCGCCCATTGGATGGCTGGCATGGTTGAAGTTCCCAGAGCTGACATAATACTTCTGATTGATACCATCTGATTGGTCTGTAGTATAGTAACTACTGCTTTGACCTGCTCCTTGTCTTCTGGCAAAAAAATCCGCTGCTACACTGAACAAATTCTGTAGCCCAGAAATTGCACCTCTTGAGCTGGTTCCAAGTTTGATTTCTGGAGGTTCAAAATCCAACCCAGACACTCCAGGTGACTGCGAGCTCTGGCTAGATCTTTCAGAAGTTTTTCTTTAGAAGCTGCAAACAGAAGAATACAGTCTAAATAAGGGATCACCGCGATCCCCTGCAGCCATACGGAGCAAGTGCCTCTGCCATCACATTTGTGAATATGCGCTGGGTCGGTGACAGGCCAAAAGGAAGTGCTCTGAACTGTAAATGAAGAATCTGTCCCCCCATATCCACTGCTAGCCTGAGAAACCTCTGGGACTGCACGTTGATGGGTATGTGAAGGTATACTTCTCTGAGATTTATTGACGCCATGTAGCATCCTTGTGTCAATAGGTTTCTGACTGTAAAAATTGTGTCCGTACGAAAATTTTTGTAAAGTACTGATTTGTTCAACAGTTTTAAATTGAGGATTAGGCAAAAACTTCCAGGAGGTTTCTTTACCAGAAAGATATGTGGAGTATTAACCCTGCTGACATTCTACTGGTGCTACTTGAACTACCACCTTCTGTCGCATCAGATCCTTTAGAAGGGTCTTCGTAGCCAGAGCTCTGGCAGTGTCCTTCAGATGCTTTGTGATCAGATCTTCCCCCCCAGAAAGGTTTCTGAGGATTCTATCTTGTACCCCTGGGACAGCATCATTAAGATGTATTGACTTGATGTTACCCTTTCCCACTGCGGAAGAAAACCCTGAAGTCTTCCTCCCACGGGAAGTGCAGAGTCATTGGGTTTTGTTGGTTTGTATAGGAGGATTGAAAAGGAGTCCCCCTTTAGCCTTTGGTTTTTGCAAGCCCCAATTCCTTTTCCTTGTTTAGGGCCTGGTATCTTGCTCCTGAGACCTTTGAGGTTGAAAACAAAACGCTTAGGCAGCTGCTTCTTTTCTTTGACCAGGAAAGATTTTTTCTTGTCGGCCGTTCTGTCCAGAATGGAGTCTAAATCTGGCCCAAATAAAAGATCCCCTATAAAGGGAATTCCGCAAAGTTTACTCTTAGATGCGGGTCTTCAGGCCAAGTTTTTAACCAATAGACTCCGTCGAAGCGTCCCCAATATAGGCTATAGCGGATGAAAGAGTGGAGAAAGAATCTAAGATTTCTTGCTTGGACAAATCTGCTACTATACGCACTTTAAGCTGGTTGATTCAGTACTCCAGGTTCCTAGCCACACAGGTAGTTGACATTCCTGGCTTAAGATAGCCCATAATGGCCTGCCAAGCCTTATTAAGCAAGAGATCCATTCTTTTATCCATGGGATCTTTCAAGATCTCCATGTCTTCAAAGGCTACGTCCATTGATCTTAATGCCTGTGAAAAATCAGCGTCCAGCTTAGGCTGCCAGATGGAAAGAACGGGGAACCGCCGATGTAAACACGGCGGTTCCCCATTCTGTCAGTGGGCATTTAAAAGGATCTACTGATCCCTGTCACTGGGATCAGTTAGATCTCTTATGCCCAAGGTGTCCCAGCCCCCTCACAGCTAGAATACACCTAGGGAACACAGTTAACCCCTAGATCAACCCCTGCAGGTTAACCCCATCACTGCCTCGACATTTATACAGTAATCAGTGGATATTTAAATTTCTGATTGCTGTATAAATGACATTGGTCCCAGAAAAGTGTCAAAAATGTCCGACATGTCCGCTCCAATATAAAAGTCCCGATAAAAATCGCAGATCGCCGCTATTACTAATATGTAAAAAAAAACGCCAGAAATAATTTCTCATGGTTTGTAAACACGGCAACTTTTGCGCAAACCAATCCATTGTGATTTTTTTTTTACCAAAAATATGAAGAAGAATATAAATCGGCCAAAGCTGATGAATAAATTAGTGTTTTTTATATTTTTTTTTTTTGGATTTGTATTTTAGCAAAAAGTAAGAAATATTGTTTTTTTTGCAGAATTGTCGCTCTTTTTTTGTTTGTAGCGGTGATCAGAAATGACGCAGAGGTGACCAAATACCACCAAAAGAAATCTCTATTTGTGGGGAAAAAAAAGGATGCAAATTTAGTTTGGGTACAACATCGTAAGACCGTGCAATTGTCAGCTAAAGCGACGCAGTGCCGAATCGCAAAAAGTGCTCTGGTCCTACAGTGGGAAATCCTTCCAGGGGTGAAGCGGTTAAACACAATCATAGGTGAACTGATTCACCGTGACGGGCTTCATCCCGATAAACCAAGCTAGTGATCATGTCAGAAGAGCCCTACTGCTCTCCCATATAGCCAAATCTAGATGAATCCCAGCTTGCCTCCTTTCCCTTTATATCAGGAAAGCATTTGATTCTGTTTCATGGCCCTATATGAATTATACTCTTCAAAAATGGGAATTTGGGACTCATTTCCTGACCTGGGTTTCCTCCCTGTACAAGAACCCCAGAGCATATATACAAATACTCTGGATACAGGGACATGTGGGAAGCCTACATTTTTTTCACTTTATCAAGTTCCAGCAAGAAAAGATAGGCCATGGGATCTGGTACAAACTAGACCAAACAACTACCTACAGAGAACCTTTCTACTCTGCAAGAACATAAACATTATGGCATCCTTATCTACTCCATCAGCAGTTTCGAAAGCACTCCTCCTTCCCCTAAAATGTGCAGATTATGAAGAATAAACAGACCTGTTAAAAAATGCAATATTTGACTTTCTTCAAAAAGTCAAAAACAAAGCCCTCCTCTCCAGGTCTAACCACTCCCCCAGGCTACTGACAAAAGCAGAAAGCAGCAACTGTCCAAGGAACTGCAAAGGTGTCTTTTTGATGTGCAGGGTATGGTTAGGGTTGCCATCCGTTCAGGATTTGAATCATGTGTCTGGGTATCAGACTACCTGAAACCCAGACAATATTCAGAATGGACTGTGGCTCCCCAAGTAACCAAGCACCACAACCCCTGAGTACATAGATGTGCACACAGGCCCCACCACCATACACGGGCAGGAGAAAAGAGAGGGCTTGATCTGCTCCTCCTCCTCCCGCCCCTACCCCTCTGTCTGCCCACCTACACTCCAATTCTGTGCCTCAGGAAAGGGATGTGTGGACTGGAAGTTTGAAGCTTAGCAACTAGCAGGTACATTGTGGATGAAAGGTGTCAATGTCTGAGCCTCTATCCTCGGATGAGTGAGCTCACCATCCACTGTCTGTGACTGAAGTCATCCCCCCTCCCTCCCAGCAAGTGAGTGCACTAAACCAGTGGTTCTCAACCTCAGTCCCTCAAGTACCACCAACAGGCCATGTTTAAGTTTCCTTTATCTTGTACAGGTGCTTTAAATCAAAGTCAATGGCTTGGTATTTTGGACAGCTATTTTATCTAAGAGAAATTCTCAAAACATGGCCTGTTGGGGGTACTTGAGGAGTGAGGTTGAGAACCACTGCACTAAAGGGAAGGGGGACTCAGAGGTAAAGCGGAGTTCCACCCAAAAGTGGAACTTCCGCTTTAAGGGAAGGTGACCCCCTGGCATGCCACAATTGGCATGTCATTTTTGTTTGGGGGGTGGGTGGAGACCCCGTTTTCACAGGGTCACCAGTCCCACTTCCTCCTCTGGCTCAGCGGTGCCGGAAAGAAGTTCACCTTCCTCTCCTCCCACCCGGCGATCTTCTGGAACACGTCACAGGTCCCAGAACACACACCGGCCATTCACAGCGCGCAGCGCGACTCGTGCATGCACAGTGCGTGCCCGGCTTTGAAGCCAAAGCCCGGTGCCCACACTGGTGATGCCGGTGCCGCAGAGGGTAGGGGGAGAAGATGGAAGTGTCGGGCGGCTGGCTAGTAGGGTTGCCACACCATCCCTTCAATCCAGAACACATATGAATTACACAGGTTCTGAGGCTAATTTAATGTAGATAAGGCACCAAGTGAGTTTAATTACCCCCTTAATCAGACACAGAAGCTGAGTAATTAATATGTATCCTGGATTAAAGGGACGATGTGGCAATTCTACCGGCTGGGGCCTGGGACAGGTGAGTGTCCGATTGTTAAAAGTCAGCAGCTACACTTTTTGTAGCTTCTGACTTTTAACTGGGTGGAACTCCGCTTAAGGGGTGCCCTGTGGACTCTGATGTAAGGGGGGGGGGGGCTTTGGGAACCCTAATTTAACCACTTCCTTACTAGGCACTTAAACCCCCCTCCTGCCCGGACCAATTTTCAGTGCTGTCACTCTTTGAATGACAATTGCGCAGACGTGCGATGTTGTACCCAAACAAAATTTACTTCCCTTTTCCCCACAAATAGAGCTTTCTTTTGGTGGTATTTGATAACCTCTGCGGTTTTTATTTTTTTGCGCTATAAACGAATAAAGAGCGACGATTTTGGAAAAAGAACAATATTTTTTACTTTTTGCTATAATAAATACCCAAAAATAAAAAACCTAATTTATTCATCAGTTAAGCCGGCATATATCCTTCTACATATTTTTGGTAAAAAAAAAAAAAAAAACGCAAATCGGCGTATATTGATTGGGTTGCGCAAAAGTTATAGCGACTACAAACTATGGACATTGGTTTATGGCGTATTTATTTTTATTTTTTTACTGTTAATGGTGGTGATCTGAGATTTTTATCGGGTCTGCAATATTGCGGCGGACACGTTGGACGTTTTTGACACTTTTTTTGGGACCAATGACATTTATACAGCGATCAGAAATTTAAATATCCACTGATTACTGTGTAAATGTCATTGGCAGGGAAGGGGTTAACACTAAGGGGGCAGTGAAGGGGTTAAATGTGTTCCCTGGGTGTGTTCTAACTGTGTGGGGGGGGGGGGGGGGTTGGCAGGGGCATGACAACAGATCTAACTGGTCCCAGTGACAGGGATCAGTAGATCTGGCATGCCCCCCCTCACAGAACGGGGAACCGCCGTGTTTACAACGGTGGTTCCCCGTTCCGGCTCTCTGTGAGGAGATCGCGGGTCTCTGGTGGACATTGGGTCCGCCCGACCTGCGGGCACGCCCACGCGATGTGCGGCGGCAGCGCGCCCAGAGCGAGCCGAAGGGGAGGACGTCTATTGACAGCCTCCCGACATTTTAGAGCTGCGATGTAGCCGTCATTCGGCTATGGCGCGGACGGGAAGAAGTTAAGGGGGAATGCTGGGAACTCTGATGTAAGTGGGAGGTTTGGTGAGCAGAAAACCCCTTACATCAGAGTTCCCATTTACACCAGAATCCATAATGTTCCTCCTTAAAAAAGGTTTTTCTATGCACAGCTCATGTGTTCGGGTTTGGCGTGAAGAAAACGTGGCAAAAGGCTTGATGGCAGCACCTAACAAGGGAAAGAACGTGCCTCCAGAAAAATACTTGAGCAGAGTTTCTGTTCCTTGGTGCAGCAGGGAGTAGTTTATAAGGCTTGGTTCACACTACAGCGACTTGGGATCCGGCTTGTGTCGCCCCAAGTCGCTTGACATCAGAAATCCCATTGAAGTGAATGGGAGCCGTCTTAATGTACACTACTGAAGTCGCTCCGACTTTAAAAAAAGGTTCCTGTACTACTTCAAGGCGACTTCTATCCGACTTGTGCCCATAGAATTCAATGGAAGTCGCCTCCAAGTCGGATACCCCATCTAAATGGAAGCGACTTTACAGGAAAAAGAAAATAATTTACCCAGTTACTCCCCATAATTACCCAGGAAACCCCCTAACACCCTTGTCTGATTGGTCACAGGCAAAGTTGCCTGGCATGGAGATCGCTTTAAGTCGTGTTGTAAGTCGCCCAAAGTTACGCTGAAGTCACGTTGAAGTTGCGTTCAAATCGCCTAGCAAAGTCGCGCACGAAATCGGATTGCCCCTATATGAACCAGCTCTAAACTGAAAAGTACTTATTTAGCAATAGTTTCTGCAAACATGAGCAAAGCAAAACAGTTACTTTAAAGCCAAACTCCAGCCAAATCAATTTTTAAGGGCTCTTTCACACACACGGATCGTTTGGGTCCGCCTGTCAGTTTTTCAGGCGGACCCAAACGGACGCTCCATGTACTTCTATAGAGCGGCGGATGTCAGCGGTGATATGTCCACTGACACCCGATCTGCTCTGATCTGCCAGAAACAGACGGATGGAAGCCCTATCTTCCATCCGCCCGGCGGATCGGATGGGATGAACACGGACAAACGGTCCGTGTTCATCCGATTCTCCATAGAGGAGAATGGAGCTCTGACAGGTCAGTCTCTGCACCGAGTGCAGAGACTGTCCTATCATCCACTGGCTCAGCGGGGATCAACAGATGAATCCCCGCTGAGCAGCGGAGCCCGTCAAAACGGCTTGTGTGAAAGAACCCTTAAGGTCAGAAAAGAGGGGAAAGAAAAGTCCTCACTTCCTGCCTCAATGGCAGGGTGTCACAAACACAGGAAGTAATGAGATCTCTCAGATGGGGTCATAGATAACAACAAAAGCACATTTAGGGCCATGTGAGACAGGCAATTTATTAGCAAGGATCGACTTTGTGTATGTTCAAAAGAAAATTGCGAATAGGCAGGTACGTTTTTTTCTTTTTTTTTTTTGCAGAAGAGACATTTTTTGGATTGAAGTTCCACTTTATGTAACTCCAGTTTTGTTAAACTATGAACTGGAGCTGATTATTTTGAATTTGGCGCAGAAATTAAGGACTACCCCTGAACCTGACGCACACTTCGGCAAACCTACCGAAACCGGCGGCAGTGATTCTCGAATCCGGCACAGGCTATGGGACAGAAGGCAGTATTGCTTCTAAATAACAAATTACAGACCAGACCATAATTTGGATAAATAATAGGCTGCGGCTTTATTATTGGTTTAATAAATAAGTTAAAAATGACCTACTAACTTATCAAATCACTTATTATTCTATCTTATAATTTCCAAATCAACCAACGTAAAGCACAGCCCAGTCATTACGACTCAGGCACAAATATTTATTTTTTGAATTTCCAACCATTTTACAACCCCATTTTTTTTTTGGGGGGGGGGGTCCCACCACATAAAAAGCAGCGACAGGGAAAAAGGGGGTGGGAGGGCGGGGAGAATTCCTCCTGAATCCTCTCATGGTGACTGGCAAATTTCACCTCAGAGCCCTCTTATTTATAGGGATACTTATATTCCAGAACATTCCAAAAGGGGCACCTGACTTATTTCAATCAACCCCGATATGATCCATTATCCCTTTGGCTGACTGACCAATGAAAAGCCCCCAAATTGATTTTACAGATCCCGCTCTTATTTAGTGGGGAACTATAGACTGCCACTGCCTCAGTTCCCATGAAGAAAGGTGGGGTGGCCAGAAACTGGCTTATAACCCCCCACCCCCTTTCATGTACATTCTAAAGGACCATAGTGGCAGAAAAGTGCTTTATTGAATCCTCCCCATTGTCTTAACACTGTTAAAGCCCGTACACACGGTACAGCGGTTGTACAACAATGGTCGTACAATCATCTGACCGTTGGTACACGCCATTACCACAGCCGACGTGTGACGGTCGTACAACAGAAGTTGGATGAGCAGACTAGAAAACTTTGGTTGTACAACAAGCGGTCCTACGACCGTTGTACCGTGGGGCCAACAAAGCTGTACGTGCAAAACACGCATGCTCAGAAGTCAGGAACGCATGGAAGTGTCCGTTGGTGTAAACCTACGTTCCTAATTCACAAATCACATTCACCTGAACTTCCTCTTTATACGCTCGTAGCACATCATCACGTTTGGCTTGGACGATCGCTTAGTGCATGTCAGTACGCGAGACATAACAGCCAACATACGATTTTGGCCGTTTGGTCTTACGACCGTCGCACCATGTGTACGAGGCTTTAAAGTGTATATAAACTCTAACTATGAATGTCTCTTTATATGGTCCCTTTTGGTCTGTTGTACATTGAAAGCCTTTTGTTAAATCTATTTAGGACATCGGTTAAAGTAGAACTAAAGACAAACCTTTTTTTAGCTTTGGATAAAGTGGAGAGGGATTAGAACAGCTGTCAATTTACAGCTGTCTGTGTCCCCGTAAAGGGCCGTACACACGGTGCGACGGTCGTATGAAAACGGTCGTCCAACCGTTAGTACACGCGATTACAACAGCCGACGTACAACAGAAGTTTGATGAGCAAACTAGAAAACTTTGGTTGTACAACAATCGGTCGTACAACTGTTGTACCGTGTGTACAGAGAAGTAGGTCCAACAAGCTGTACATGCAAAACACGCATGCTCAGAAGTCAGGCACGCCCGGAAGTGTCCGCCCCTACGTTCCTATTTTCACAAATCACATTCACCTGAACTTCCTCTTTATACATTCGTAACACGTCACCACGTGCGGCTTGGTCGTACGATCGCTTAGTGCATGTCAGTACGCAAGATACAACATCCAACATACGATTTGGGCCGTTCGGTCGTATGACCGTCGTGTGTACAAAGCTTTACAGAGATTCGCCCTCCCTATCTGTCCTGTTTACGGTTATCACTGAAAGTGAAAGTAAATCCCACATTTTTGATGGTCACCAGAGCAATAAATAAGCGGGAAAATCTTCCAATGGGACACTAGCGCACTAGTGACAACCAGGGATTCCCTCAGTTTGTAGGAACTTCCTCTCACTTCCAGCTTGGCTATGGAATTGGAAGCGAAGGGAAATCTACCCAATTTGGACACAGATGGCAAAAAAAGCTGACAGGTATTAAACGCACACTGCATTCTTGTGTAATTCCGTGCGGTGCGATTTGAGCCCATTCATTTTCAACAGGCTTAAATCGCACCAAAGACGTGTATGCACTTTTTTGGAGCCTTGCTGCATCTGGATCACATGGCCGTTTTGTATCATGGGATCCTATGCAGGCAAACTGACCCGCATTTGGTGTGTCATTAACTTTGTATGGACGCCCGCAGCGGATCGTGAGGGCAGTGCGATTGGAATGCAATGGGGGAAACATACATACAGTATTGCAGCATTACCCCCACACCCCATTAGTGTGAACCTAGGCCTATTCTATCCAAATTGAAGAAAATAAAGCTTTGTCTTTTGTATTATTCTACCTAAAAGTGGAACTTCCGCTTTAAGGGAAGGTGACCCCCTGGCATGCCACAATTGACATGGGGGCAGCGGGGACCCTGTTTTGACTAAACAAATGATTTTCATTTAATGCGTATGGTTTTCATATGAGAAAAATCAGATATGAAAGGCTGCGCATGATCAGAAACAAACAAAAAAAGCAAGCCTTTGTCGTACGAGAATTTTCATACAATTAGTACCAACTTGCTTTGAAACATTGATTAAAACCAGACGATCATTCGCCTGATTTTCTTATAGTGTGTACAATGTGGCTCTGCCAGCTCACAAAAGTTGCTAACTTTTCTTGATGAAGTGGGGTTGAAAACTATCGGTTGCAGCCAATCAGCTGCTGGCGCTGAATCAGTGTTCTGACAGCTGTCGGAGAACAATAGCCTGATTGGGTGGATTCCTCCATCCAATCAGATTTCATTGTTCGGCCTGAAATCTATAGATGTATGGTCAGATTTAGCTCTAGTCTCAGCTTTGCAGGCAGGAAATGATGTGCATGCAGGGTATAGGGCTCCTCATAATCAGATCCTTATGCCATTAGAGAACAAGGGGAAGAATAAGTTCCCTTCACCCTGGCACAGATCTGAAAAGTAACTTAGCTATAAATACATGCCCTCCAGAAGCAGGTCTACACCCTCATCTTTATCAGCAAGACCAGATCTGTGCCCCTCCCTCCCTCCATATCATCCTTAGCACAAAGTTTGTGAACACCCCATCAGAGGCTACAACTAAGAGCCTGTCACATGGCGAGATCTCACCTATCATCTCCCCATCCTCAGACACATCGTCCAGCTCCAGGGCGGTCTGATCGTTGACAAAAGCCATGATCGCTTCTTGTGGGGAGTAATGTTGATCAGAGCAGGCAGGATGTGATCGCTCCGCTGCAATGTGAGATGACAAGTGGCAGGCAGGGTGTTGTCTCTGCTGTCATCTGTATGGGAGGGCTACAAGTCTGGGATCTCTGCCTGGGAGGACGATCGGGGCCACTCCAGACCTTATCTGTGTCCGCACATTGTATGGGGATCGGTGTGCACAGGACTGGAGGAGGAGGAGGAGTTCACATTCTTCATAGACCACAACATGATCAGTCCTGTATAAGAACCCTGCGAGGAGCTGGAGGGGGGAGCTCAGCACAGGAAGTGCACCAGAGATCTGCAAACTCTTCTTCTATGGCTCACATTGGGGCCACCTTCATTATGGATGGAGCCAGATCATGGTTGGCTGCTGTCAGACTTTACCACTCTGATCATCTTCAGCTGGCTGTGGTAGCAATCCTTGTTATTTACAACAAATCAGTGCAGCTGGAAGAGTGAGACTCCCTGATAACAACCATAGCTTCCAACTGTCCCTGATTGGGAACACAGTCCCTCTTTCCTCCTCATTTTGGTCTGTATATAAAATACACGATTTAGGCTGGGTTCACACCATTGCGCATTGGTTGTGGGTTCCCCGCATCCAATTCGCAATAGCAGGAGATTTTGACCGGCTCTCTATGGAGCCGGGTCACATATCTCCGTAGCAGGTCCGGTGCGTTTTTCCCAAAAACGCGGTGCGACTTTTGGTCCGTTTCAGGTCTGAATTCAGCCAAAAATCGAGCTGAAATCAGACCTGAAACAGTGAACCAGGACGCACCGGACCCCTGCTGTGAGCCACATGCGGTTCATATGTGAACCCAGCCTTATATTTCAAAAATTGTTTCCCAGTGCTAAGCCTTTCATCCAATTTGCTGCACTTGTAAATTCCAAAAGCCAATATAAAGGAATAATAGTGGTAAAAAAAAAAATTTGTGGGTTTAGTGGTTGTCAACGCATGACAGCCACTTCAATACTCGGCACTTACCACCCTTCCCGCCCAGACCAATTTTCAGTGCTGTTGCACTTTGAATGACAATTGCGCGGTCGTGCGGCGCTGTACTCAAATTACATTTTTATCATTTTATTCCCACAAATAGAGCTTTCTTTTGGTGGTATTTGATCACTTCTGGGGGTTTTATTTTTTGCTCTACAAGTAAAAAAACGACCGAAAATTTTGAAAAAAAATAGTTTTCCTTTGTTTCTGTCACAAAACTTTGTATAAGTACATTTTCTCTTTCACTGATGGGCACTGATGTGGCTACACTGACAGGCACTGATGAGGCTATACTGATTGGCACTGATGATGAGGCACATATATGCAGCACTGATAGGCGGCACTAATAAGCAGCACTGACGGTCACTGATATGCGGCACTGATGGGCACTCATAGGTGACACTGGTGAGCACTGATAGGTGGCACTGATAAGCAACACTGATGGGTACTCATAGGTGGCACTGGTACATATAGCACTGTTAGGGATGGCACTGGTGGGTACTGGCACATATAACACTGTTAGGGATGGCACTGGCAGGCAACACATATGGGCACAGTGCCATCCCTACAGTGCACTGTATGCCGTTACCTGGTGGTCTAAGTGTGGGGTCCCTGGGCGGCCTCCTGATCATCTCCCTGGTAGTCCTGGGCGGCCTCCTTATGGTGTCCCGGGGGGGGGGGCTCCCTGGTGGTCCAGGGGGGGGGGGGCTCCCTGGTGGTCCAGTGTGGCAATCCTGAGAGGGGCTGCAATGATAAACATTCAGTGCAGACCCCCTCGTCAGGAGAGCAGCAGATCGGCTCTCTGCTAATCAGGTCTGCAGACCGGAGTAGAGGAAAAGCCGATAAACTTCTCTTCCTGTTTACACTGTGATCAGCTGTGATTGATCACGGCTGATCACATGGAAGCGCTTTAACGAGATCAGTAATGCGGTATGTCAGACTGACCCACAGCACCACCGATCGCGGTGATGCGCGGGTTATCCTGCGGACGTCATAACCGAACACCCGCCCGGAAGTCATTTTGCTATAAGCCGGGCGGTTAGTGGTTAAACTACAGGTAAGCCTATAATAAGGCTTACCTGTAGGTCCCAGGAATATCTCCTAAACGTGCACCGTTTAGGAGATATTCCCTGTATCCCCTGTATCCGCATGTGCATTGACACATGCGCACTGAAGAATCGGCCCCACGGTGCCGTTTCTTCAGTAAATGTGTCGTAACGGGCGGATCCCATGCGTATGTGCGGGAGTGACGTCAGCGCGGCTCCGGCAATTCACAGTGCTGGAACCCGCGCTGTGATTAGCTGGAGCCGCAGAACGCGGAAGAAGCATATCACCTCTCAAAGCGGTGTGCCCAGACCGCTGCAACAGCTTCGTTCCAAGGTAAGTATTTCATAATGAGTATGCGATGCATACTAGCTCATTATGACTTTGTTTTGCAGGGTTTTTTTTTTTTTGGAGACTTGACATTCACTTTAAACTGTTACTAAACCCTACTACTTACTAAACAGTAAAATCAGTCTGTATATGCAGCATAGCATGCTTGTTATACTTACTATGTAACCTAAGGGGGTCATCCTCTGCATTGTGTAAAAAATGCTGTTTTACCCTGTATGCATAGATTCTTCCCTCCTGCACTGTAAGGCTGAGAGAATTCATATAATACGCAGCAGGGTGATTAAGCTGCACATGCTCAGTTTGGTCCCTGGATAGAACATTTCCTGTTTCAGTTGAACTGTTCAGGTCACATGATATTGACGTCACACATGTGAGCGTACATACAGGCTGTAGTGGAAAACTCCTCCTACTTGAACACACAGCTATGGACACACTGTGCAGGTTATCAGGAAACCATGGTATACAGATCATCCAAAAGGGTATATAGTGGCAGTATTTGAATGTAAAAAGAAGATTTATAAGCTGTGGGCACTGGGGGAGGGGGTTAGATGAACTATTTTCATATTACTGGGTTTAGTAATATTTTATAATATATATACAGTATATCACAGAAGTGAGTACACCCCTCACATTTTTGTAAATATTTTATTATATCTTTTCATGTGACAACACTGAAGAAATAACACTTTGCTACAATGTAAAGTAGTGAGTGTACAGCTTGTATACCAGTGTAAATTTGCTGTCCCCTCAAAATAACTCAACACACAGTCATTCATGTCTAAACCGCTGGAAACAAAAGTGAGTACACCCCTAAGTGAAAATGTCCAAATTGGGCCCAAAGTGTCAATATTTTGTGTGGCCATCATTATTTTCCAGCACTGCCTTAACCCTCTTGGGCATGGGGTTCACCAGAGCTTCACAGGTTGGCACTGGAGTCCTCTTCCACTCCTCCATGACAACATCACGGAGCTGGTGGACGTTAGAGACCTTGCGCTCCTCCACCTTCCATTTGAGGATGTCCCACAGATGCTCTATAGTGTTTAGGTCTGGAGACATGCTTGGCCAGTCCATCACCTTTACCCTCAGCTTCTTTAGCAAAGCAGTGGTCATCTTAGAGGTGTGTTTGGGGTTGTTATCATGTTAGAATACTGCCCTGCAGCCCAGTCTCTGAAGGGGATCATGTTCTGCTTCAGTATGTCACAGTACATGTTGGCATTCATGGTTCCCTCAATGAACTGTAGCTCCCCAGTGCCAGCAGCACTCATGCAGCCCCAGACCATGACACTCCCACCACCATGCTTGACTGTAGGCAAGACACACTTGTCTTTGTACTTCTCACCTGGTTGCCGCCACACACGCTTGACACCATCTGTACCAAATAGGTTTATCTTGGTCTCATCAGGCCACAGGACATGGTTTCAGTAGTCCATATCCTTAGTCTGCTTGTCTTCAGCAAACTTTGCAGGCTTTCTTGTGCATCATCTTAAGAAGAGGCTATTTTTTCGCTCTGCACATGTCTATCGCATGCCAAATCAGTGGCTATTGCCGGAAATGGCACCATCCAAATCGGAGTGGCACTGACTTTGTGGCGCCACACTGATTCCCAAAAGTAGTTCCTGTACTACTTTTGGCGATTTCAGGGGTTATTTGAATAGACATCTGTACATGAAGCCGCACAGATTCCTGTCAGATCACCCCCGAAGTCGGACTGCATTGCCGGTTTAAAATTGTGCGAGTTCAGCTGAACTTGCAGGATTTGTACCCCCAGCAGTGTCTACCTAGGCCTAGCCCCGGTTCACACTGCCACGGCTTCAAAGCCAAATCTCAGCACGACTTGCATAAAAGAAGTCAATGCAAGTCATGTCGAAGTTGAACCAAAAGTAGAGCAGGAACCTTTTTCTCAAGTCACTCCTATTAGAACGGTTCCATTGCACTGAATGACTTCATCTGAAATCGCACGATTTCAAAGCCGCATGTCAGTACGGCTTTGAAGACATCTGTGTGACTTCATGCATAGATGTCTATGCAAGTCGCACCTGAAATCGCCAAAAGTAGTGCAGGAACTACTTTTTCAAATTGATGCGGCACCACAAAGCTGGCGTTGCCCCGATTTGAACGGTGCCATTGCTGAAAATAGGCTGCAACTTGTCATGCGATCTGACCTGTCAAATTGCATGACAAGTCGCTCCAATGTGAACGAGGGCTTAAAGTGGTTGTAAACCTCAGACATGAAATATGAATATGAACAAAGTATATCTCTCTATAGTGTGTATTTTCATGCTATCAGCATGAATCACTTCTGACTATTTTTCCTGACCCCAAGAGACAAAGGGTGACAGGGGTGGGACCTCCAGGTGATTGACAGCCTCAGCTCTGTTCCTGTCTGCTGTGTGAAGGAGGGTGTCTCTTCCCTCCAATCAGCTTTCAGAATTCTTCTCACTGAGCTCTGCAGAGTGTAACTTCAGATCTCCACCCCCTTTTTGCTGAATTCTCAAGTCTATAAATTCAGCACTTTGAATGGATGTAGAGAAGCCTTTAGATAAACAGCTACAAGTTATATAGGAGGATTTGTTTCATCTCTGTGTATCACCTGAGGATAGTCCCTTCACTGGGCATATTTGAAGGTTTACAACCACTTTAAGGCTAGGTTCACATCTGTGCGGTGGTTCCCACTGCGGGTCTGCACCTGTGCCCACCGCTGCAACCACCTGCCCAGAAAAACTTGCTGGATGTGTGCGGGTGCCATTAATCCCAATGGCACAGCGCATGCACTGGAAATCGCACCCGCACTGGAAACGGCACTGCACTAGCAGTTCCCTATGCGGGCTGAGATTCCACATATGGTGTAGGGATCCTTTCCCCCACGTTTCGTGGAACAGAGCAGCCCATTCAAATAAATGGGCTGCTAGTCACCAGCTCTCTGCTCAGGGAGCTCTGAGAACCGAGCGTTCTGCTGAGTTTTATTGTATCGGTTCTAGAACCGGCAGGCCGGGACTGATGCTGCACTTTCCTAGGTAAGTATGAATCTGCAAAAAAAAACAACCTAACACCATACTTTCCCTTTTAAAGTAAAAAAAACCTGTATGCAGCTCTCCCTAATAACACCCCAATCCCCCCCCCCCTCCCCATACGTGCCTGAGCCTGCTTTTGATCCATCGCTGTGCATGAGAGCTCCCTTCTCTTTCTCCATCTCTCTCCTCACAGGTCAGAGAGGCAGCAGTGAGAGCTCTTGCGGGGCTCCTGCTGCTCCAAATCACAGCCAGTGAGCCACTCTGTGTGTGCTTTCACAAACAGCATGAGCCCGTCTGAGTGCCACTCAGCAGGGGTGGGGACCCCAGAAAACGAGGATCAGGTCTGCTCTGTGCAAAGCTATTGCACAGAGCGGGTAATTATAACATATTTGGCAATGAAACCTGGAAGCTGATTGGTTTCTTTGCAAAAGTGACCCTGATTTTGCACTCTCCAGCTTTAGTAAGTAACCCCCATGTTCTTCAGGAACACTCCCACCAATGAAGAACCATAGCACACTTTGCTTGGTACATTTTCTTTAACCAAAATATCCATCCCTAACATGAGAAGGCTTTTTGGTTGGTTTCAGTATGCCCACCAATCAATGAAGAACCATGGCACACTTTGCTTGGTGCATTATCTTCAACCAAAAGAAATGTGTCCCTACCGTGAAAAGGCTTATTTTTATTTCTATACTTTTTCCAATCTTCCTACACTGTTACTGATGCTAAATTGCACAAATTGCCTGCCTAAGGGCTCGATCACATGTTGTGCAGCAGCCCTTATCACTCTTCTGAAAAGTGATCTGTATCCACAGTGAATTGCTTTTCAGAAGAGGTTTGACAGGCAGTGAGGAGGTGATATGTCTCTTCCTCTCTGCCTGATTTAGCCCTGTAAATGTTGAGCCACTGTTCAGCAATCATGTGTATCGTATTGTGGGGCGGCCCCATAGACTTTCATGGGTCACATTTATCGCCCACCAAATGGGATATGCTATGTAATTCTTGTCGCAGAATGTATACAGCCCTGAACAGCTGTCTACCCTCGTTCAGGCAGGCAGTTGGGGGAGGGAGGTGGTTATGGTAAAACTGCAGCTCAACCTCCTGGTTTTACTGTCCCCTACAGATCCGAAAAGTGAACACACCCAAACAGACACTACTTTTTCTCCCCATCAAATAGTTAAGCCGGCCATAGGTGGAGCGATTTTCTTTCCTGCAACCATGCAACAAATCGCTTGATTCCCCTATAAATACAGACAGTGTTGATGGGGGGATCCCTCCCGCAAAACTATTGTGTTCTCCTGCTGGAAGGGGGGTGGGGGCTAGCCATCCCTGCCAGAACAACACAGTGATTACTGCTAGCGGCTATAATAGTCGCTAGCAGTAATCACATCATGTAAAATCCGTCAGGCTGGTTGTACCCAAGTTGATTGATCGATCGATCAACTTGAGTATATACAGCCTGCCTATACATGGTTTGAACCATCTATGGCTGGCTTTAGCAATCTGTTCCTACATACTGAGGGTTTTGTTTGGAGGCAGTACATGCATTTTGCCTTGGTTGACTGACTGATGGCAAGAAACTATTTTCTATTTACAAGCATATACCTGAAATGACACAGCCCAATGGATTTGTGACTGATTCACTCATCCTTGCCTTTCACTCTAGTGCAAGGGTCTTCAAACTTTCTAAACAAAGGGCCAGTTTATTGTCCTTCAGACTTTAGGGGGCTCATCTGTGGCCAGTGGGAGCGGAAATTTTCCTGGTATTGGCGATAGTAAAGATTGCCACATTAGGGGAGGAATAGTGCCCCATCGTTGGTATCATAGAGAGGAATAGTGCCCCATTATTGGTGTCAGTTGGCAGAATAGTGTCTCCTATCAGTGGTAGGAATGGTGCACCAAGGACCAGATAAAGGTAAGTGAAGGGCCACAGTTTGGAGACCACTGCTATAGTGAAAAAAAACCTGTTAAAATTTGGGGTAATCTGGAGCTCATGCAGACAGATCAGTATGCATAACTTCCAACTTTTTGAGATAGGATCGAGGGACATCTATTAGTCCATGTTCACACTGCCTGCAACCTCCGCGCGACTCTGAAGTCGGACCCCAGCGTGACTTAGGCACGACTTTCATTTGACTTCTTTAACCACTTCAGCCCAGGAAGGATTTACCCCCTTCCTGACCAGGCCATTTTTTGCGATCCAGCACTACGTTATTTTAACAGACAATTGCGTGGCTGTGTGATGTTGAACCCAAATAAAATTTACGTCCTCTTTTTCCCACAAATAGAGCTTTCTTTTAGTCACATTTAATCACCTTTGCGGTTTATATTTTTTGCACTATAAACAAAAAAAGGTCGACAATTTTGGAAGAAAAAACTATATTTTTTACTTTCTGCCATAATGCAAATCCAAAAAAAAAAAATATAAGAGAACAAATGTATTCATCAGTTTAGGCCATTATGTACATATTCTTCTACATATTTTTGGTAAAAAATCCTAATAAGCGCATATTGATTGGTTTGCACAAGTTAAAGCGTTTACAAACTCTGGGATAGATTTATGGACTTGGGGGACTGCGACATAGCGGCGGACAAATCTGACCCCAAGTGACACTTTTTGGGGACCAGTGACAACAATATAGTGATCAGTGCTATAAAAAATGCATCGTCACTGTATAAATGACACTGGCAGGGAAGGCGTTAACACCAGGGTCACTCAAAGGGGTAGGTGTGTTCTAGGGAGGTGCTTTCTAACTGTAGGGGGAGTGGACTGACTGGGAGTACAGAGAGATCTCTGTTCCTGATCACTAGGAACAGACAATCTCTCTCTACTCCCCTGTCAGAATGGGGATCCGCCTTGTTTACATAGGTAAATCCCCATCCTGTCTCTCTGTACTGCAATCGTGGGTGGCCGGCGGACATGGCTGCCGCCGGCCATGCGCATTGGCTCCGGGGCCGCATCCACTGTATCTATTACACGAAGCGCCATACCGGTATGGTGATGCGTGCAATAGAGCCACCTTGCTGCAATATATCTGCGGCGGGCGGTCTTAAAGTGGTTAAAAGAAGTCTATGCAAGTCGTACCAAAGTCAGGCCAAAAGTGCAGGACCTTTTTCTAAATCGGAGCGACTCAAGTTGCACCGATTAGAACGATTCCATTGCACAGAATGGGGCCCTTTTTCTGAAGTGAGTAGTGCTCCAAAGTCGGAGCAATTGTCACATCACTGTGAACCAGCCCTTAGCAAAAGTATGTAGGCATAGGACACACCCCTTCCCATGCCCCTTTAACCACTTACCAACCGGAAGGTTTTGCAGCTTTAGGACCAGAGCACTTTTTGCGATTCGGCGATGCGTCGCTTTAACTGACAATTGCGCAGTCGTGTGACGTTGCACCCAAACAAAATTTGCGTACTTTTTTCCCCACAAATAGAGCTTTCTTTTGGGGGTATTTGATCGCCTCTGCGTCATTTCTTATCGCCGCTATAAACAAAAGAAGAGCGACCATTTTGCAAAAAAAAACAAATTTCTTACTTTTTGCTAAAATTCAAATCCCAAAAAAAATATATAAAAAAACATTTTTTTTCACCGTTTTTGGCCGATTTATATAATTCCTCATATTTGTGATAAAAAAATCGCAATCGGCATTTATTGATTGGTTTGCGCAAAAGTGGCCGCGTTTACGGATGGTGAGAATTCATTTCTGGGGTTTTTATTTTTTTTTTATTTTTTACTAATAATGGCGGCGATCTGCGATTTTTAGCGGTAATGCGATATTGGGGCGGACATGTCGGGCATTTTTGACACTTTTTTGGGACCAATGACATTTATTCAGCGATCAGAAATTTAAATGTCCACTGATTACTGTATAAATGTCATTGGCAGTGAAGGGGTTAACCTGCAGGGGGAGAGCTAGGGGTTAACTGTGTTCCCTGGGTGTGTTCTTACTGTGGGGGGGTTGGGCTACCATGGGCATGAGAGATCTAACTGATCCCAGTGACAGGGATCAGTAGATCTCTCATGCCCCCCCTAAAAGAGCGGGGAACCGCAGTGTTTACATCGGCGGTTCCCCGTTCTCTCCCTGTAGCCGCTCATCGCGGCTCGCCGGAGGACATCGGGTCCGCCCGAGCCGCGGGCACACTCCTCAGGAATGCGGCGAGAGCGCGCGTGCGCCGCCGGCGCGCGCCCCCTGGTGGCTGAATGCAGATCGACGCTTATTTACGGCGATTCGCACTCAGCGTCCTGACTGCCGCCGTGAAAACACGGCGCACGGTCGGGAACCTGTTAAGGGAGAGTTGTACAAAAAAAGATTAGTTAAAAAAAGAGCATTTTTTTACAATTCCTTTATCATTTCCATTTGAAATGCAGCAATTTAGAATTTGGATGAAACATTTAGCACTGTGAAACATGTTTTGAAAGATAAAGTGCATTTTATATACAACTATATAGATCAGACCAAAATGAGAAGGAAAGAGGGACAGAGGGACTTTGTTCCAAATCAGGGACAGTTGGGAGCTATGAGTATGTCCTATAGAAATATAACTAAAATCATTTGTATGATATTACCTTATTACAGCATATTATATTTATAGTTCTACAGAGTTACTCATATTAAATAAGACACGTCTTTTCCATATGGCATTTAGTTCAATACGTTAGAGGAAGTATAGTGATTCACAGCAGCCTAAGTCATTGCAAACCACAACAGTTCTTTTGTATACAGTGACTTGCAGAAAGTTATACAGAGTTTACAAAGTAATGTGTAGACGATGAACTAATAATCAGGGGAGAGTTCAGAATCCCAGCATGGGTTCTCAAGAAGAATACATTGGCCTGGGGCTTCACTCTAATACATTGGCAGCATCCCAAGCTACAGTGGGTGGGTCATAATAAAGACGTGGTTTAAGAAAAACGAATAGTAGTTGAAAAATGTTATGAAGCTGGATATCCTGTCTTGTATAATATGTAGCGCCCCCATTGTGATAGGTGCGTTTTTGTAGTGAGTTTTGTTAGGAGAGGTAAAATCTAGTAAGGCCTCACAGTAAAGCTTCGTACACACGGTGCGACGGTCGTACGACCGGACATCCAAAATCATATATTGGCTGTTGTGTCTTGCATACTGACGTGCACCAATCGATCGTACAACCAAGCCTAACGTGGTGATGTGCGTATAAAGAGGACGTTCAGGTGAATGTGATTTGTGAATTAGGAACGTAGGTTTACACGAATGGACACTTCTGGGCATTCCTGACTTCTGAGTATGCGTGTTTTGCACATACAGCTTTGTTGGCCCAACTACACGCGAGTCAACAGTCGTACAACCGCTTGTTGTATAACAAAAGTTTTCTAGTCTGCTTATCCAACTGCTATTGTACGACCGTCGCAGGTCGACTGTTGTAATCGTGCATACTAACAGTCGGATGATCGTACAACAAGCTGTTGAACTACCGTTGTTGTACAACCGCTGTACCGTGTGTGCGGGCCTTTAGTGCAGGCCTGATTGTTATGATCTGGGCTGGGGAGTGGCTCAGGGAGGGCTGGAGATTGCAGGAAGGAATGCCCCTTGGATACCCCTCCCTTTTTTAGCTGGAAAAGGGGATGGATGAGGAGGTGTCACTTTCTGATGTATGACAAGGAGCCCTGACCAATCCAGTCTGGATTGGCAGGGGGCAGGCCTCCTTAAATACAGTGATATGCCAGCAGGAGGGATGAGAGTGTCGGGTGGAAGAGGGAGATGTTGCAGAGGTGCTGTGGAGGCCTCACCTGGGAAGGGAGCCTCCAGTCGGGGGGGGGGGGGTGACCTTGAGGCTTGGTGGTTCGGGTGCAGCCAGGACGAGGAGTTGGTTCCTGGAGCGGATCAAAAGAGTAGGAGAGCACCAGAGAGGCTACATAGAGGACTCTTTAAAGGATCTACCGGTGTCAGTGAGTGGCAGTGGACAGTCTGTAGAGGTTGGAGAAGCCAAGCAGGGGAAGGAGGGCCACTGGACAGTAAGGCAGGCCGGAGGGGGCCTGGAAGATGGATGGGCTGGGAGTTGTAGTTCATTCAGTGCCCAGCTAGCACCAACGTACTTAGCTACACAAATGAGGATCCATGGCTTCACAAATGGGAGCCTGTGACCCTTACCCACAATGGTTGGTCTAGCTCTGCTAACAGTAAAAGCAGGCCTCACCATGTACTAGCTGTGGTGAAAGAGGGAGTGTCATGGAGGTCTGATAAATTGCCTTTCAGGCCAGTAACAGCAAGTAGTATGCAGGAGAGAGGAAGGAGAAGAGTAACGGTCAGCAAGTGTATGTGCTGGAGGAAGAAGGAGTGTATATACGACAGTGTATATAGAAGGTCCTGTGATTGATTCTTGGGCATCCCACAGTCATCCCTATCCCCATCCAAGTTTAACCCCTAAATAAAACAACAAAAACAAGGTACCAGCCTGCTCAGTGCCTCCAGGTGTGTGGAAATCGTGTGATTGTGTGCAGTGGGCAAGTGGACCACAACTACCAGCAACCCCCAAGGGGGAACATGGCAACATTTATAACAAAAAAAAAGGGGACTTCCTGACAGCTTATCATCCTGGCATCTCTGATATCCTTCATAGCAGGCCAAGTGCAGTTTTCCCAGCAGTCCTTCTCAATGTTAGGACTCATGCACACACAGCTCTTCTGAACCTTTTTCCTAGCAGGGAAGACTAAAGCCTTGTTTTTCAAATGCGTCCAACCTTTTGGTCGTTCATTCATTTCGTTAGCCAGAATAGTAATTTATTCTGGCCATTGAAGTGAATGAATGCTTGAAAGCTAAATGCACTTAGTGTTTAGATGCGTTTATACATGTTTAGGCACGTTGGGCATTTTCTCTGCCCAAACACAATTTTGGTGCATTTAGATTTCTGCCTCTAAACACCCCTGTCTCTAAACGCCTGTAAACACCTACAGTATGTGTGCATGGACACATAGGCTAACATAGAAGAGCATTTAGGGGCTGAAAAATAAAAACCTCAAACGCCTGTAAAACAGGCAATTTTTTTTTCTGCTGCAGTGTGCATGAGGCCTTAAAGACACAAAATTTAGCAGCCACATACCTGCAGCCATACAAAGCTCAATGGCATGGATGGAGGAATCTCCACTGCATCTATTTTGTTTGGGTAGCTGCAGCCTGAATACAGTGGCACTAATGAACAGTAACTGTATTTGATAGAATATACTCACTGTTTAGCCAATAATTTTCCTGCCGACTTGTCAATTTTTAACCGCTTGCTTACTAGGCACTTAAACCCCCTCCTGCCCAGGCCAATTTTCAGCTTTCAGCGCTATCACACTTTGACACTTGCGCGGTCATGGTACACTGTACGCAAATGAATTTTTTTTTCACACAAATAGATATTTCTTTTGGTGGTATTTAATCACCGCAGATTTTTTTATTTTTTGCTAAAAAAACAAAATAGGCCCAAAATTTTGAAAAAAACACAAACTGTTTCATAGTTTGTTATAAAATTTTGAAAATAAGTAATTTTTCTCCTTCACTGATGTGCACTGATGAGGCTGCACTAATGGGCACTGATAGGTGGCACTGATGGGCACTGAGAGGTGGCACTGATGGGCACTGTTGGTTGGCACTGATAGGCTGCACTGATAGGTGGCACTGATAATGAGGCACTGATGGGCATTGATTGGCAGCACTGGTAGGTGGCACTGTGGGCGCTGGTAGGTGGCACTGGTGGGTACTGATAGGTGGCACTGGTGGGCACAGATGAGGCAGCCACGTCTCTCTGTGTGAGGGATCGATATCCCTCTGACTGATCAGCTTTTTTTTCCTCCCTCATGCTGACTGCATGAGGGAAAAAAAAAAAAGATTAACGATCTTCTGTTTACATCACATGATCATTGGCTGACAGCTGATCACGTGGTAAGGGGCCAGGATCGTCTCATACACGGTGATCACAGAGCGTGCCTCGCGCAGGCAGCTCATGCATGTCATATGACGACCTCCCAGCAATTGAGGCCAACACTGCAGCCGTCATTTGGCTATAGTGCGGGCAGGAACTGGTTAATCTGACTTTTGTCAAATCAAGTGTAGCTTGCAGGGCCACCCACAGTGCACATTTTGGTTAATTTGATAGACAACTCAAATTTTGTCTGATTTCTATGGGAGCCTTAGCCTTGGTACACACTGATGCGATCGGGTAATGCACAAGATTCGCTGTGTTTCCCCGCATCACACTGCAAAGCAATCACACCGTTTCCATGCCATCTGTTGCCGGTGTCAATGTTAGATTAACGACACCCCAAAATAGATTGCAAAACGCAGTGCAATTGCCAAAATATTCACATCGGTAAGGTGTGCGCACACGGACACTGGTGTCCATGAGTGGTCCTTGCAGGGTCCACCGTTAACTTTTTTCTGAGTCTGCTGCTCTATGACTCACTGAGACCCCCCTCCCTCACCCCCGTTGTGATGGCTCGGGCCTCGTCTTGGTCACTCGACTCCAGTCCCTCCTGTGTACTGTGTAGAGAGAGATGTAAATTCGGCTGGCACTGCCCACTCCAGTGCGCTGAGTGATCTGTGGGACTGTCTGGTGGAGGGACTGTGTTGTGCAGTGGCCGCCCAGCTAGGGTTGCCACTAGAGTTGAGCGAACCTCTGGAAGTTCGGGTTCTGCTGGTCCGTCCGAACTTCGGGACAAAGTCCGGGTCCGGGTCCGGACGGAACCCGAACGATCGCACGGACAACGAACCCCATTGAAATCAATGGGGACCCGAACTTTTAGGCACAAAAATGGCTGTAACAAAGTCCTGGAAAGCCTTAGAGGGCTGCAAAAGGAAGTAAAATGGGGGTAAGGGTAGGGCAAGTGCCCTACAAAAAAATGGGGACAGGGAAATAACTTTAAATATTTTTAAAAAAATAAAAACATAAAAAAAGCAAAAATGAAGGTGAATGTGGATCATCTTCAAACTGTGTCTGAAAAGTATTAATTAACGGTAGAAGCCATATAACTGTTCTAAAATCATCTTCAAACTAGGGCAAGTGCCCTACAAATAAATGGGGATAGGGAAAAAAAATTAAAATCAAGTAAAAAAACCGGAAG
>BLSH010245884.1:49834-60076 GCA_018402905.1 Glandirana rugosa | reverse complement strand
CTAAAAATTCTTTTTTTTTTTTTTTTTTTTTTTTTTACCACTACTATTCCTTTCCTTTAAGCTGGCTTTTGAAATTTACAAATGCAAACATTTAGAACAAGGATATGCAATTAGTGGACCTCCATCTGTTGAAGAACTATGTCCCATGAGGCATAGCAGGACTCTGACAGCCACAAGCATGAGACCCAGAGCCAGAGGCATGTTGGGACTTGTAGTTTTGCAACAACTGGAGGTCCGCTAATTGCATATCCCTGATTTAGAAGTTGAATGAAAGGTTTAGCACTGGGAAACACTTTTTGAAAGCTAAATAGTGAATTTTATATACAACTATATAGATCAGACCAAAATAAGGGACAAATGAGGAAAGAGGGACAGAGGGACTTTGTTCCAAATCAGGGACAGCCCCTCCAAATCAGGGACAGTCCCTTGAAATCAGGGACAGTTGGGAGCTATGGTCATGTTCTAACAAGGAACATAGTGATAGGAAGAGACAGCAGAGAGGTGAGCAATCATCAATCCACTGCTTCTCCTCTTGCTATCCAGCCATAGGCAGGGTTGGGGAGGAGGCCTGGAATTATTACCTGACTGCAACAGAAAAATATCAGGTCACTTGCCTTTACAATTAGCTGCTGTGTGGCAAGGCTGTGTAAATATCAGAACTGTATGGGCAACAATACAAATCCTTTGGCAGGTAAAACAGCCATCTTATATTTTTCATCTCTATATTTAGCTGCTTGCCTGGAGTTCAGTTTTAAATAATATAAATCTTCTGGCTAACCTTCTTTGCAAATAAAGTATGTACCTTTTTAGAAGCCCCTCTCCGATCTGCTAGAGCAAGCATTACCCAATGGTCTGTTTACCAGCACCTTTTAAAACCGAGCTGTTGGGTCATTTAAATACTTAAATTTGATCACTGAGCGCAGAATTTTATTTTATTTTATACACCTTTTAAAACCACCTACCTGAAGGCACCCCATTTCATTCAGTGTGCATATTGTAAAGAAGATATGATGTTCATTCTCAAACTAAACATACAAATGAGGCAGCCAACTTCTGGCCAATTCAATATCCCAAGTTACAACTCACCAGTGGGGTGTTTTCACTGTAACCCAAAAACACCAACAGCAAAAAAGGTCCCACCATAGTAAAGCTACCGAGGAAAAGGGATTACGCTAGCCACTTCCGCCCAAGGTACATCATATGACGTCATGGGCTTTGAGTGGGGATATCTGAATGGTGCCTGCAGCTACAGGCATCATCCAAATATCATATTTTTCATCATAGCGGCAGTTCAGTCGCTTGACCGTTCTTACAGGCGGCGATGCTGCTACCGTCCCGCCCATGCGATCGTCGAGCCTGGAGAACAAATTGGTCGCCGCTGGAAGTTGAGCATAGAGATTTCTGGTGACCAGATGGTCTCCAGTCATCTCTATGACCCTCAGAGGCCCGGGCGCGATGTTATAACGTCACGTCAGGGCCGGCGGAAGTAAACAGTGCCGGGGATGGGGCTGGAAAGGCTGAGAGAGTTTATTTTTTTTTTTATCTCGACCTTTCCAGCCTGAAGGAGAGATGTGGGAAACCCCACATCTCTCTATAAAAAGGACCTGTCACACATTATTCCTTTTACAAGGGATGTTTACATTCCTTGTAATAGGAATAAAAGTGATAAAAATAAATAAATAAATAAATAAAGAGAAAGTGTAAAAATAAAAAAATAAAAGTAAAATAAAGAATAATAAGAAAAAAATGTAAAGTGCCCCCGACCCCACATGCTCACGCACAGAAGCAAACGCATAGGTTGCACCCACATATGTAAACGGCGCTCAAATCACACATGTGAGGTATTGCCATGTGCGTTAGAGCAAGAGCAACAATTCCAACCTAAGACCTCCTCTGTAACTCTAAACAGGTAACCTGTAAAAAATTTTAAAGCGTTGCCTATGGAGATTTTTAGTACCAAAGTTTGGCGCCATTCCACAAGTGTGAGCAATTTTATAGTGTGACATGTTAGGTATCATGACGTAACATCATCTTTCACATACAAAAAAATGGGCTAACTTTACAGTTTTGCTTTTTTAAATTCATGAAACAGTTTTTCCCCACAAAAAAAGCGCGTGACATAAAAAGTTGTAATGACTGCTATTTTATTCCCTAGGGTCTCTGCTAATAAAACATACATAATGTTTGGGGGTTTAACATTAACAAGAAGTAAAAAAGCACAACAAGGTGCATGTCAGACAAAGAACCAGATATGAAAAAAACATATTAGGATGATGGTGACATCCTAACACATTCAGAATTCACAAAAGAGCCAACTGCGACCTGGCTCTCAGAAATTCCTAGATCGAAGGTCATATTTACATGTGGCCGATGTCAGATGTGCCCACATGTAGACAGAACCGATACTTTTATGATACCCTAGGAGAGAAGAGCTACCAGATAAGGGACTTTATCAATTGATCCACTTCTAAAGTAATTTACATGTTGTCTTGCCCCTGCAACAAATTCTACATAGGCAAAACCAAAGACCACTAAAGATTCGGGGAGGGGAACTCATGAGAGAAATCAAAGATGAAAACCCTGAAAAGCCATTGGCCAGACACTTTGTATCATACCATGGGGGTAACCTCGTTGATATGAAAATTAAGGGAATCTATATGCTTAAATTACCTTTAAGAAGAGGTGACTTTAATTTAGTGTTACTCCGAAAAGAAAAATGGTGGATATATAGATCAAAATCTCTAGCCCTCGCTGGCCTAAACACAGAGATGAACCTCCAAGTTTTCCTGGAAACTTAGGTGACTTACTAATGTTATTCTATATGTTTATGTATATGAAGATATAAGATTTAATTTTTGTTTCTTTATTTGATTTGTTCTTTTCTCCCCCTGTTCTTGTTACCTCAGACACCTTGGTTGATGTATTAATAGCCAACATCGTGCCCCTTATTCATACCCCTCAAAAATACATAGTGCCTTGAAAAAGTGTTCATACCCCTTGAAATTTTCTACATTTTGTCATGTTACAACCAAAAAACATAAATGGATTTTATTGGGATTTTATGTGATAAACCAACACAAAGTGGCACATAATTGTGAAGTGGAATAAAAATAATAAATGGTTTTCAAAATTCTTGACAAATAAAATAAAGTGTGGCATGCATTTGTATTCCGCCCCCCTGAGTCAATACTTTGTAGAACCACCTTTCATTGCATTTACAGCTGCAAATCCTTTTGGGGTGTGTCTCTACCAGCTTTGCACATCTAGAGAGTACATTTTTTGCCCATTCTTCTTTGCAAAATAGCTCAAGCTCTGTCAGATTGGATGGAGAGCGCCTTTGAACAGCAATTTTCAAGTCTTGCCACAGATTCTCAATTGGATTTAGACCATTCTAACACATGAATATGCTTTGATCTAAACCATTCCATTGTAGCTCTGTCTGTTTGTTTAGAGTCATTGTGCTTCTGGAAGGTGAACCTCCGCCCCAGTCTCAAGTCTTTTGCAGGTTTTCTTCAAGATAGCCCTGAATTTGGCTTCATCCATCTTCCCTTCAACCCTGACCAGCTTCCCTGTCCCTGCTGAAGAAAAGCATCCCCACAACATGATGCTGCCACCACCATGTTTCGCGGTGCAGATGTTGTGTTCAGGGCGATGTCCAGTGTTACTTTTCCGCGACACATAGTGTTTTGTTTTTAGGCCAATTTTGGTCTCATCTGACCAGAGCACCTTCTTCAACATGTTTGTTGTGTCCCACACATGGCTTCAGGCAAACTGAAAACAGGACTTGTTATGGCTTTCTTTCAACACTGGCTTTCTTCTTGCCACTCTTCCATAAAGGCCAGATTTGTGGAGTGCATGACTAATAGTTGTTCTGTGGACATATTCTCCCACCTGAGCTGTGATCCCCTCAGCTCCTCCATAGTTACCATGGGCCTCTTGGCAGCTTCTCTGATTAATGCTCACCTTGTCCGGCCTGTCGATTTAGGTGGATGGCCATGTCTTGGTAGGTTTGCAGTTGTGCCATACTCTTTCCATTTTCGGATGATGGATTGAACAGTGCTCCATGAGATGTTAACAGCTTGAGATATTTTTTTATAACCCGACCCTGCTTTAAACTTCTCCACAACTTTATCCCTGACCTGTATGGTGTGTTCCTTTGGCCTTCATGATGCTGTTTGTTCACTAAGGTTCTCTAGCAAACCTCTGAGGGTTTCACAGAACAGCTGTATTTTAGGGATGTGCCGAACACCCCCCCATTCAGTTTGCACCAGAACACCGCGAACAGGCTAAAAATTTGTGCGAACACGCAAACCCTATTAAAATCAATGGGACTTGAACATGAAAAATCAAAAGTGCTAATTTTAAAGGCTTATATGCAAGTTGTTGCCATAAAAATTGTATGGGGACCGGGGTACTGCCCTAGGGGACATGTATCAATGCAAAAAAAGTTTTTAAATTGATTGTTTTTTCAGGAGCAGTGATTTTAATAATGATTAAAGTGAAAAAATAAAAATTAAATATTCCTTTAAATATCATGCCTGGGGTCCCCTTAGTGTGCCTGTAAAGTGGCGCATCTGTGTAATGTTTAGAACAGTGCTACCGCAAAATTACATTTCTAAAGGAAAAATTGTCACTTAAAATCACTTGCGGCTGTAATGTATTGCCGTTTCCTGGGAATATAGATAAAAATCACTGAAAAAGCATTGCGTTGGGGGTCCCCTCCCAGTCCATACCAGGTCCTTCAGGTCTGGTATGTATTTTAAGGGGAACCTCGCACCAAAATATAAAAAAATTGCATAGGGTTCCCCCCACAAAGTCCATTACAGGCCCTTCAGGTCTGGTATGGATTTTAAGGGGAACCCTGTGCTAATTTTTTTTAAAAAATGGCGTAAGGGTCCCCCCCGAAATCCAAACCTTATCTGACCCTTATGCCCTCAACATGGGGAGGGTGCTTTGAGGTCCCCCAAAGCACCTTGTCCTCATGTTGATGGAGAGAAGGGCCTCATCCCTACAACCCTGGCCAGTGGTTGTGGGGGTCTGCAGGCCGGGGGCTTATCGGAATCTGGAAGACCCCTTTAATAAGGGTGCCTCCAGATCCCAATCCCCCCTATGTGAATGGGGTATATTGTACCCCTACCCATTCACCGAAAAAGGAGTGTAGTGGTGTTCCAAAAAACAGTTTTTGACAAGTCCTTTATTGTAATATGGCTCTTTTTCTTCCCCCCGATTATTCTTTTTTCTTCCTCTGGTCTTCCTCCATCTTCTCCTGCCCCGCTCCTTCGACTGGTTTTCTACTTCTTCTTTCGGTCTTCTTCCTTCCTCTTGTTATTGTCTTCTTCTTCTTTCACCGCCGCCGCTGCCGGCACGAGGCGACTCCCAGAATGGGCGGTCTTCAATTTGACAGTTATTTTATAAGTAGGGGTGGGGCCACCTGGTGATGTAAATAGGTGACCCCACCCCCTCTGATGTCACATGGTGTCAGAAGGGACAGGGTCATATGTCGACCCGAGGGCCCATCCCTACTGTATTTATATTGAGGTTAAATTACACACAGGTAGACTCTACTAATTAGGTGACTTCTGAAGGCAATTGGTTCCATTAGATTTTAGTTAGGGGTATCAGAGTAAAGGGGGCAGAATAGAAATGCACGGCACACTTTTCAGATATTTATTTGTAAAAAATTTGGAAAACCATTTATCATTTTCCTTCCACTTCATAATTATGTGCCACTTTGTGTTGGTCTATCACATAAAATCCCAATAAAATACAATTATGTTTTTGGGTGTAACATGGCAAAAGGTGGAAAATTTCAAGGGGTATGAATACTTTTTCAAGGCACTGTAATAGGCTTGCAGTCCTTGTAATCACTGAAATAATAAATAACTGACAAAGGTAAAGACACTAGCTTCTTGGTAACAATCAAAACTAACAATTATCACTTTAAAATCCCAGAGGAGGTGGGGTGTCCAAGGTGGGAACACCAATATAAGGGACTATTGGAAGTCCTCCACCCAGACGAAGCTACGCTACCTTCTAGTGAAACGCGTTGAGGTCATCAATGTCATGGGACACCACCTGCATCATGCCCCAGTGATGGCAATTTTGAAGCCTGCGAGTTAGCAGCACTGCAGCTTACTTGGAAAGGACAGCCTAACAGACTGGCAGCACAACACAGCGGGAATGTGGGAACCATTGATATGCCCACGAGCGTGGTAAAGTATATGCCAGCTTTGGAAGCAGAGATCTTCACATAATACACCAGAATACTCGTGTACAAAGACGAGTTAACATTTATGTGGAGGGGAGGCGAGCACAGGACTGGAAGTATATGCGACAAAGGTGAACTTCAATTCTGATGGCCACATTGGCTTTTTCTGATTTTCCTAATGCCCAGCCATTTTAATCAATTGAATTGTCAGCATTTTTTATGCCTCTGCTTTTTCTCTGCTTATCTTCATCTTGCTTGCCCGCATCTAACTATTTGATGACTACATCCCCAGGCTATCTGTCAAGCTGTGTAGATCCACTGACACTCTTTACTAATAAGACAGCGGGAGACTCTGTCCAAAAGCATAACTGCTTTTCATAGAGTTGAACTGTGACAATTGACTTAGTCCTATGACTTTCTTAAGGAAGAAAGGAATCATCATTAAAGGGGTTGTAAAGGCAGAAAGTTTTAGAATGCATTAAGATAAAAAACCTTCTGTGTAGCAGCCTCCCCTAATACTTTCCCTGAGCCCCTTCTCTCTCCAGCGATGTCCACGATCCCCTCAGCCATCCAGAATACTCCTCATGATTGGCTGAGACACAGCAGCGGCGCCATTGGCTCCTGTGGCTGTCAATCAAATTCAGTCAGCCAATCAGGGGGCAGAGGGGGCGGGGCCGGGTCAGAGCTCTGTGTCTGAACGGACACACGGAGCTCTGACTCAGCCCGGGTGCCCCCTGTAGCAAGCTGCTGGCAGAGGGGCACTTGATGGGAGGAGGGGCCAGGAGAGCAGAAGAGGGACCCGAGAAGAGGAGGACTCTGTGCAAAACCAACTATACAGAGGAGATAAGTATAACATGTTTGTTATTTAAGAAAAAACAAAAAAACGAGCCTTTACAATCGCTTTAACAAGGGACAGCGGTAGTTCTGAGTCACCATTAGTAGCCTCACTTACTGTATACTCATTTGATTAGATGTGAAGGATTATTATTATATATTTTTTACTGCCCAATGTGTGGCATCAGGACGATTCAAATTTTTTCATATCTGATTGTTTGTCTGACATGCACCTTGTTGTGCTTTTTTACTTGTGTGATTCTCTTTTATGCTGGGTGTTTATTAATTAACTTTGTAACTTTTAAACTTTGATACAGTTTATCATTTTTCCAAGGTTTCAATAAATTTGACTTTCCTTATATTGACCCAACCACTATTATGTCTCTAGAGTAACCCCTTTTCCTCGGTAGCTTTATGATGTTCATTCTGTCTACAAATCCCAGCCTTCCGTGAATGATCTATGTTGTACAGTCTACCTTCCTTTTATCATAGCATGCACTTAATCACAGAAGTCAAAAGATAACAAACATCAGGCTAACACATATTAGAGCTACTGTATATATTTCCCCTTTGATCAGAGCTTGGATTGCTGGTCTAGGTGGACTTTTAAGTGGTTAAAGTGAATTTCCAGCATACACCTAACTAGCCTTAGAACTGTCCCCTACCCCATCCTAACACCCAGGCTAGGTGGGTTGCAGCGTGGGCAATAATTCACACAGGCAGTGCAATATAAAACTTATATTGAAGTAATGCAGCTACCCAACGGGGCACGCTCGCATTTTCCAATAACGTGAAGAAGCAGGTTCCAGCTTAACTGATAGCATCTTTTGAGAGGGGACAGAATGTGGCAATTTGCAATTGCTTTTTTTACATAGGATAAATCCTGAGAGAAAATGCTGGTTGAATCCCATTGAATCTTAACTGGACATAGATGGTTCAATTTTCTTCCCTGCAACCATGGGTTGCAAAAAATAAATCGCTTGATTCCCCCATCAACACAGTCAGTGTTGATGGGGCAATCCCTCCCACAGAGCTATTGTGTTCTCCCGGCAAGGATACCCATCCCAGCAGATGATAAGCAACATGTTAGGCTCCATATACGAAGTGGTATCTACTGCTTTAAGAAGAAATGCTGTAAAATACCGCTTAGCGTTTTTCAAAAATGTTATTGGTATTCACAAAAAATGATTCTAAAATACCGCATGCAGTATTTTTCCCGAAACATGTGGTATTTATTTCTTGAAACCATGCGGTACTTTATCTCATGCGATATCCAGTGGAGTGGATACAGTGGAGAAGAATTAGAACTCCTGTCAGTTTTTATTGCTAATAAAGAGGGATAATGGTTTAAACTGTAGAAATATGCCAACTAACTAATTAGTGTGGACCCTGCAGCATACAGTATCTCACATAAGTGAGTACACCCCTCACATTTTTGTAAATATTTTATTATATCTTTTGCTTTTGCTAAATGCTATTTTTCCTTGCATGTGATTGGGTATTCTTTGTAAGCATGAACTAAGCTCTGGAGCAACTTGCAAAGTGTATAGTCTACTTGCCTTAAAGTAGAACTTTAGGCCAAACCCCCTTTTTTTTTTTTTTTAATTTTGGATAGAGTAAGGGGAAATTATATCCCCTGTCAGTTTTTATTATTATTTTTTGCCATCTGCGTCCCCATTGGAAGATTTCCCTTCTATTACTTTTCTGGGGACAACCCAAAATTTTGGATTTTCTTTTGCGTTCACTTTCAATGATAATGGCAAACAGAACACAGACAACAATAGAAAACTGTTCTTGTTCACCTCCACTCTATCCAAAATGAAGAGAAAGGTTTTCCCTTTAGTTATACCTTAACCACTTCTGAACCAAGCCTCTTTTTGACACTTGTTGTTTACAAGTTAAAATCCTCATCTTCTGCTAGAAAATTACTTAGAGTCCCTAAACATAGCAAAGACTCTGGAGAATAAAATGGCGGTTGTTGCAATATTTTATGTCATGTTATTTGCGTCTTTCATGGCAAAAAAAAAAATACACTTTTTGAATTAAAAACTAAGAAAACAGTTAAGTTTGCCCAATTTTTTTGCATATTGTGAAAGATGATGTTACATCAAGTAAATAGATACCTAACATGTTATGCTTTAAAATTGCAGACACTCATGGAATGGCGACAAACTACGGTACTTAAAAATCTCCATAGGCGAAGGTTAAATATTTTTAATGGTTACCAGTTTAGAGTTACAGAGGAGGTATTTTGCTAGAATTATTGCTCTTGTTCTGACGATCGTGCCCGTGTGATTTGAACACCGTTTACATTTGTGGGTGCAACTTACGTGCGCGAGCACGCGGAGGGGCACTTTAAAAAATGTTTTTTTATTATTCTAATTTTTTTTTAATTCAACACTGTCCCTTTAAAAAAAATCCCAATGATTTCCATATTTAGGTTTCTATGCATTACTATTGAGAGAACTGATCCAAAAAACGGAAAATTCCCTACCAAATACTTACCGTAATTTTCCTTTCCTGATGGACTCCATGGCAGCCTACGTGTGGGTTAAGCCCCGCCTCTAATACCCCATAGGACACCCCTCCCATAAATCTTTGCTCCGAGCCAGCTCCCGTGTTCCGTAAATAGCCTACTGCAGCCATTTGGGAGGGCCTCCGGCTGCCATGGAGTCCATCAGGAAAGGAAAATTACGGTAAGTATTTGGTAGGGAATTTTCCGTTTTCCTGACAGACTCCATGGCAGCCTGCGTGTGGGAAATAACTCACTAACACACCCGGGTGGGCAAAATGCTGAACACAAAGAAGATTTATTTAACACCGTCCACTGACAGAACTTGACGGCCGAAGGAAACAGAAGACAGAGCGGCCGGCTCCACACAATAATGAGACATGAAGGTATGGATCGAAGACCAGGAAGCCGCCCTGCAGATCATCTCTGGAGCGACATGTCGCGAAGCTGCCCATGAGGTTGAGACGCCTCTAGTTGAGTGCGCTGTCACCGCCTGTGGAGGGGCCAAGCCCTTTTCCCTATAAGCCCACTGGATTGCCTGGACAATCCATGCAGCAATGGATCTGACAGAAGCTCGCCGTCCCTTCTTCTCCCCTCTGAGTAAGACGAAAAGATGATCCGTTTGACGAAAGGAAGCCGTAGCCTCAAGATATAGCTTTAGGGTGACTCCCACGTCCAGAGGGTGCAG
>BLSH010245884.1:7430-45137 GCA_018402905.1 Glandirana rugosa | reverse complement strand
TTTTGCAGACGTAAAAATACCCCGGTAACTGATTGTACCTCTCGACGTTTTTTGCGGTCTTTTTCGACCGCAGTTTTTTACAGGGACACTTACTCCGGATTTTCGTGCGTTTTAGATTTCCGTGGGGTCAGATTTTACATTATAAATATCCGGAGTAAGTGATTTCGTCTAGTGTACGTCATAAATATACAGGCCTGTCTAAAACGGATTTACAGGGTGCGCTAGGACTTTGACAATAAATGATACGACAAAACGTCATAAATGACGTTTTGGTACTTTTGCGAGCCATCTATGGCGTACTTTTCCGTAATTTGAGTTAAGTGACTTCCTTTATTTATTAATTTACGTACGTCATTAAGTCATCACCACGTCCGTACACCATAAATTCCTTACATTTTTATGTTATCGGTTAAAACTCATCAAAGACGGAAAGGACTGTCTGAGGTACCGTCGGATAAGGAACACGGGAGCTGGCTCGGAGCAAAGATTTATGGGAGGGGTGTCCTATGGGGTATTAGAGGCGGGGCTTAACCCACACGTAGGCTGCCATGGAGTCTGTCAGGAAAGGCAGAAACTACTCAAAATTGGCTATTGTATTTTTACATTCCTTAAATACCACATGCCTGCACCACTACTGAATTACTGCATGCATTTAATTATTTATTTCCTTCAGTGAATTGAGTTTAATGCCTTTTCATGCGGTATCTACCGAGCGTTTTCATGGTTTTGCAGTAAATACTGCAAAACAGCATAGTAAATAACAGTTTCAGGATCGCGTGGGACATTTAGGCAAAATCTGTCCGGACATATAAATACTGCATGTGATCTGCTTTAGTGAATGAGGCCTATAAATATTACATTTTAGACTGGGGTGCCTTTAGATTTTGCGTGCTTTTAGGCCTCATTCACAGGGACATTTTTTGACGCCAGCTTTTTCTGGCGTTTTTTGCAGCTCTCCATGTTAGTCAATGGCCCCATAAAAATGCAGACGTTTTTGAGCTGTAGATGGCGTCGGCGTTAGTGAGCTGAAACTAGAACCCACGGCCAGTGCGTTCTGAGGCTGTAATGTTTTGGCATTTTTTTGATGCCGACGCCACAAAACGCCAACTAACGCCACCTAATATTGTACCGCGTTAACCGGCATTTTTTGACGCCGACGTTTTTAGGTTGACAAATAGCAGAGGGATGATTTTTTAAAAAAAACGCCTATTGACGCCGACGCTCACTAACGCTCACTAACGCCGATGCATAACGCCGAAAAACGCAGATTTTTTTTTTCCTTGACGTCGGGCCCGACGTTTTGTTTATTTTTTAAGAAACGTCCGTGTGTATGAGGCCTTAAAGGGTGCAGTGACTGAAAAGTGGTTGAGAAACGCTGACCTAGATCAACCAATCAGTAATCATCTCTCTATTAACTGACTTCAAAACATAACATTTGGTACATTTCTTGATGTAACCGACAGTTAAAATAATTATTGTTCTTTGCATTATCAATGGTACTAAAGCCTCCGATCATTTTCAGCCAAAGAAGCTGCCATCCTGGCCTCTGTTTGATCTTCAACTGCCATGATGCTGCACATGTGATCAGTTATAACGCCAGCCATTTGTTGGTTTGACAGTTTGGTTGAGAGCACAATCCGTGTGACAGTTGGCAGCCCCAGCACTTGCCGGGATTGTAACTGTTTTTTGAAACTGTTAAATCTATGGGTTTATTTCCACTAGTTTACCAGACCATGTACTAGGCGCACATACTTCACCAGTCCACCAGAGGGCAACAAAAAAAATTAATATTGAAGAACAAGGCTTGCATGCTATTTTGCACTTTGCACTGCCTCATTCTGTGGAATTTAAGAAGAGATCATAAAGTACTGAGTTTGTCTTAATAGATTGTTAATAGTGACTGTGTCCCTGCCATATTCTTCTCTTGCAGTTAATAAAGCTCATTACACTATAAAAAGGCCTGAGAAACCAATATGTGAATGATAAATGCAGTGTCAATCTGCACAGTTCACAGTAGCGCAGTGAAATGTGTAAATAATCATAAAAAAACCCCACAAAAATTCATAAAAATAGTCCATATACAATAAAATGTCCATAAACCATAAGTGCTCTTTCTCTCCAATCACTTGTGAAAAACTGTTCCAACAAAAGAACTAAACACCGTCAATCCTCCACCAAAAGTGAAAACAGTGCCAGTTCCACACTGTTTTGAAATAAGGCTCACCAGATGAAAAAGAATTTCAGTCCCATATGTGATTAATCTTGCTTAACATGGCCAGCAATTTCAAGCTTCATGCAGATTTCTCCAGGTTGCAGTAGGTGATAACCTTCTCCACATAGTGATAAAATCAACACAGAGCCTCCAATAGTATAAAACCTCTAAAATACCAGTTTAATTAAAAAGTATTGCTCTTACATCACAGTCATAGAAAAATTGCCTTGAACATGGAAATATTACATGCCAGGTGCTTCTGTGCTGCGTGTCCAAGCACTACTCGCCCACATTGCCAGGTCACACTTTCAGCTTCAGGTCCAGTTGCCGTCTAGTCACACCTCTAACGTGTTTCATCACTTCTGACTTTGTCACATGTACGTTTTCTTTCTCCGACATCATGGGACACAGAGCAGGCTATATATTCATATACATACTGGGTTATGCGCCACCTATAGGTGAATGGACACTGGTAATCAAGTAGAAAAAAAACAGGAAGTTCCCCCTCCTATATAACCCCTCCCACACTGGGAGCACTTCAGTTTTTTCGCCAGTGTCTTGAAGGTGGATGGTCACTTCTACAGCTCTGTGGAGCTTCTATGCTGGTTCCCACACAGGTTCTTTTAGAATCAGGGACAGCCTTCATACTGGATCCATTTAAAATGGCATTAAGCTAAGAAGACAGAAAAAATGGCGAGGTTTTGCCTGTAAGCGACCATATATGGCGCTGGATCCTGCGTGTAGGTAAACCTGGAACACTGACCCAAGGTACACTTGCAGGGTGCTATATAGGTCCAAGGGAGTGGACCCTCAGAATGGGTACATGATTCTTGAAGGTCCTTTGGACAAAGCCCATTGTGATGGGTGAAGGTTGGGCCTGCAGTCTCCTTCAGGCCCTGCGGCAGCAATGGTGAGTAATCCCCAATGGGGATAATGTTACTGAACTCAGCTGGCTTCCTGCAAACATAGGAAAAAGGTTTAAGTATATTATGCACTTGGGACTGATCCCTTGTGCAGACAGCGCTTGCTACAATATGGGGTATGTAAGTGTAAATATAAATCAGTATTACAAACAATGGTGACTACGTCACATATGTGTGCAATCCCGCAATCATGTGCAAACTATTAACATAAAGTGCATACGTGCTATGGAAAACCTTATGAACATGTCATAGTGTACAAAAAACATTATTGCAATATTATAAATGATCCAATATCTATGTGCAAACCATGCAAAAGTGGTAATGTGCAAATAGTGAATTCATTTTATATTATTGCAGTGGCTTGCATATGTGCAATCCAGTTCATAAACACCTGTTACTGCAACAGTTCTTTGGTTCCTTCACTCCAACATAAAAGTGACATAAAAGTGACCGTGCTTTTCTGTGCTATCTTCATAAGTGCTGTACTTCCAGTGACACACCAATTCCACAGTGTAAATGAGGGATAAGATCTTGTTGACTCTTCTCAAAGAGAAGTCAAACTGCGCTTGTAATGGTCTATGTCCGACCCTGGATCTTTGGTGGTCCAGCTCCTCCTCAGTGTGGGTCCGTAGATACTTCACCAATGTGTATATAGATTGAAGAAAAAGAACAGGCCTCTAATAGCGTAACTTGTTGTAAAAACACAAGGCTTTATTTGCCGATGTGTAACAATAATCACATGTATAATCCAGTGTCTTGCGTTCCAACTGACACGTTTCGTCACCAAACATAACGTCTTCAGAGTTACGCCTGAAGACGTTACGTTTGGTGATGAAATGCGTCCAGTGGAACGCAAGGTGCGCTGGGACGCACACTGAGACAGGAAGAGCCGCGGCTTCCATCAAGCTACTGGATTATACATGTGATGATTGTTACACATCACTAAGTAAATCTGACCTGTCCTGTTGATAATGCCCAGGTTTTAAGGACCCTTCAGATAAAAAGCTGGAGTCCTTATTAAAGGCTTCTTTTTCCTTGGCTGGGCATCGGAGCTTATTATTTATTTTTTTACTGTTCTGAAGCAGCATAGGTTCTGGAGGAACGTTGTTTCATTTACACTATGTACTGCATCAGCTATATATGGTTGAAATTACAATAAAAAGCTTCTTGACTTCTTGACTTCTTGACATAGAGGCCGCATTGGATGCATATGTGCTTGGCACGTTTGCCTAACTAAATTATTGCTGGAGCACGTGTTTGCTTAAACGCTTGTTTGCGTAAAACACGTTTGTTAAAATATGTTTGTTAAACATGGTTATTAAAACACATGTGGGCTAAAACACAGCGTTGCAAGCAACATATGTCGCATAGACTCGGGCCGCATACAGACTCGTGTTGCATAAACTTGTGTCACATAGAGACTTGTGTCGCATGGAGACGTGGTTCACATGGAGACACAAGTCGCATTATGGCGCGGGTCGCATGGAGGCACTAGTCGCATGATGGCGTAGGTCGTATTGGGCCTGTGTCACGTGGGCCTGTGTCGCGTGGGCCTGTGTCGCATGGGCCTGTGTCGCATTGAGACTTGTTTCTGCAAAGGGCGCGCGTCTGCATAGGAAGGTGTCTGCATAGGTCGCATGATGCATAGCACTGTCACGTACCTGGTGGAGTCTGGCTTATGCAGCGGGCAACCTCCCTTACGACCCTGACTCAGGAACCCCTGGTAGAGTAGACAGGTGGCTCGGGAGTGCAGGATGGCACGAGGGTCAGACTGGGTCACTGGTGTAGATAGGAAGTCTGTTGATGTGCTCGTGCACTGGTAGCATGGTCGTACAGGCGGGGTCGTAAACCGGGCTGGCGGTGCGGAACAGGAGGAGCAGGCAGATTGGTAGTCGGGTCCAGGCAGGGTCGTTAACAGGCAGGCAGCAGAGGTACCAGAGGATCAGGCAGGAGAGTGGTCGTAGACAAGCCGGGGGAGTCGGTGCAGGCGGAAGTCAGCAAGGTCAGGCAGGCCGGGTCACAGGAACAGGTAATCGGGTACAGGTATCTCAGAAAACACACACCAAATGCTGTAGATCAGACAGCACTTTCTACAGGGTGCACACTGTTTAAATAGAGCCGCCCGGCGCTGCTTCCTCCGAGAGCGCGAGGAAACCACAACAAAGGGCAAACAAGTCCTCAGCACAGTTGTCTTCTAACATTGCCCCCCCCAAGGGGCAGCCTCCAGATGCCCAGCTGGGCCTTCAGATCCGGATGAGTCCTCCAAAAAGACCGGATAAGCTCTTTGGCATGGATGTGTTCCTCGGGTTCCCAAGAATTTTCTTCAGGTCCGTACCCCTTCCATTCAAGAACTGTGTCACACCCCTTCTTACTCTGCAGTCGAGGTTTGCCTCAATCTCATATTCCTCTTCCCCATCCACAATAACTGGCTCAGGTGGGGTCGATCGCCTCCCTGGAAAGTGGTCCTTAGTTACGGGTTTTAGCAGGGATACATGGAACACCGGATGTATTCTGAGAGAGGGGGGAAGACTCAGCTCATACTCCACCCTGTTGATCCTCTTCTTGACCGTGAAGGAGCCAATAAACTTTGGTCCCAGCTTCTTTGAAGCGCAGGCTAATTTCAAGTTCTTGGTGGCTAACCAAGCCTGGTCGCCCGGCTGCAAGTCCAGTTCCCCTCGCCTCCCTTTGTCGAAGGCTCGCTTGCTAGATTCCTGCGACCGGAATAGTGTCTCCCGCAGGAGCTTGTTGTTTTCCACTAGGAAGGCTGTCATGTCTCGAACAGCAGGCACAGTACTTTCTGGAACCAGGTCAGGCAAGAAGGATGGGTGGTAGCCGAAGTTCGCCCAGAAAGGTGACTGGTTGGTGGCTGAGTGAACAGAATTATTGTAAATGAACTCGGCTACTGGCAGTAGGGAGGCCCAATCGTCCTGGGAAAATGAGGAATAACACCTGAGGTACTGCTCTAAAGTTTGATTTGTTCTCTCCGTCTGGCCATTGGTCTGAGGATGATAAGCGGAGGAGAACGCCAGCTCAATTCCCAAGAGAGAGCAGAGAGTCTTCCAGACCCGAGAGGTAAGTTGTACTCCTCAATCGGATTCGATATTGGCCGGGATTCCATGGAGGGGGACGATTTCCCTGATGAAGGCTTCTGCGATTTGTGTAGCCGTGGGGGTGCCCTTCATGGGGATGAAATGTGCCATCTTGGTGAGACGGTCTACTACCACAAAGATGGTGGAGAACCCTGCAGATGGGGGCAATTCTACAATGAAGTCCATCGATACATGTGACCATGGCCTTTCCGGAACCGGCAGCGGATTTAGCAACCCCCAGGCCTTGACCCTGTCGCCATTGTTGCAGGCACAGGTGGGGCAGGCCTTGACGTATTCCTTACAGTCCTTATCTGCCAGGGGCCACCAGAAGGAACATGCTAGCAGTTCCGCCGTCTTACGGCTCACAAAATGTCCTGCTAATTTGTTGTCATGGCATTGTTCCAGGACTGCCAGACGCTGGTCCTCGGGGACGAAAACTCTAGCCCCGAGCCACCACAACCCGTCATGCTGGGTCAACCTGGGGTCCTTAGGAATGGAGGACCTGGCAAGGCACCGTCTAATTTGGGAAAGAAGGTCCTCCTGAGTTAACAAGAAACTCCGAGATGGGAGGATAGTGTCTGGTGGAGGGGCCTCCCCTGTCTTGTGAAACATTCTAGATAGAGCATTCGGTTTCACATTTTTCGACCCGGGTCTGTAAGTGATATGGAGCTGAAATCTTGAATAGAAGAGAGCCCAGCGGGCCTGACGGGGTTTCGGTCTCTTAGCGGTGCGTAGATATTCCAAATTCTTGTGATCAGTATACACAAGAACCGGGTGCATGGCTCCCTCTAGCAGATACCGCCATTCCTGCAGGGTGGCTTTGATAGCCAGCAATTCTCTGTCTCCCACATCATAGTTCCGCTCAGGAGGAGTCAGCTTCTGAGAGAAGAAGGTGATTGGATGAAGAGCAGCTTTAGACCCCTGCCTCTGGGAGAGTACCGCTCCCACCGCTGTTTCAGAAGCATCCATTTCCAGGATATAAGGTAGGGTAGGATCTGGAACGGGCGCAGCCGTGAAGAGGCGCTTAAGTTGTTGGAAGGCCTCCTGCGCTTTGGGGATCCACAGAAAGCGTGTGTTTTGCTTAGTAAGCTGGGTGATGGGGGCGATGACAGCAGAGAACCCCTTGATTAACTTTCTGTAAAAGTTGGCGAAAACCGATGAAGCGTTGTACCGCCTTTCTATCAGTAGGCACTGGCCATTTCACGATGGCGGAGACTTTCTGGGGGTCCATGATGATTCCAAACACAGACAGAATGAACCCCAAGAAGGAAATGCTAGAGCACTCGAATGCGCACTTCTCGGCCTTAGCGTACAGTCCATGCTGGCGCAAGCGGCTCAGTACGCTTTTTACATGGTGGCGGTGCTCTTTCAGGGATGAGGAGAATATAAGGATGTCGTCCAAGTATATCACTACGGACAGGTCAAGGAAGTCCCGGAAAATGTCATTGACCAGATGTTGAAAGGTAGCCGGGGCGTTGCACAGCCCAAACGGCATGACCAGGTATTCGTAGTGGCCAAATCGTGTTCTGAAGGCTGTCTTCCACTCGTCCCCTTCTCTGATACGGACAAGGTTGTAGGCTCCTCTCAAGTCCAACTTAGAGAAGATTGTGGCAGAACCGAGTCATTGGAACAACTCTGGGACTAGGCGCAAGGGATAACGGTTCTTAACCGTGATCTTATTGAGGTTATTGAGGTAATCAATACAGGATCTTAAAGTCTTACCTTTCTTTTCAAAAAAGAAGATTCTGGCACCAGTGGGAGAAGTAGAGGGTCGGATGAACCCTTTCTTCAGGTTGTCATCCAGGTAAGCCTTGAGGGCTGAGAGGTCCGATTCGGACAGAGGGTAGATTCGGCCAAAGGGTACCTCTGCCCCTGGTAGCAATTCGATAAGGCAATCGTAGGGCCGGTGTGGTGGCAGGGTATCTGCCCCCTTCCTGCTAAAAATGTCCAGGAAATCATGGTATACCGTAGGGACAGCCTAACTGGTTTCTGCATCGGGATCAGGGTCCGAACAAGGCATCGTGAGAGCCAGATCCAGCGGCTGAGGGAAGCAATGGTGCCGGCAGTACGAGGAAGGGAATTGCACATCTCCGGTGACCCAGTCGATTTGTGGGCAGTGTACCCGGAGCCAGGGAAGCGCCAGTATAATGGGGAAAAGAGGGGACACTATGGCGTCCAGTATAAGTAGCTCTGAGTGACCCTCCGATGTGCAGGCAGGAATAGGGACAGTCTCCTGGGTAACCATGCCTGATTTAATGGTAGACCCATCAGCCAAGTGGATGGTCATTTGGTGGGCTTTGGGTTGCAAGGGGACCTGGTGCTGGGCTGCGAAGTTCAAGTCCACAAAGCAACCGCAGGCCACAGAGTCTATAATTGCCTGGACTGGTATGTCTCCGCTGGGCAGCTGCAGAGAAACAGAAAGCCCTAGATGAGTCTTATGACTGGGCAAGGACAGGATTTCTCCCTTGATGGGGTAGGGACCCTGAACTCGCTTGGCTGGACAGGAACGCACCATGTGTCTGGGAGCCCTGCAGTAAAGGCACAGTTCATGGGTCCTGCGTCTTAGTCTTTCCTCTGGGGTGAGTGCTGGGCGCCAGGCGGTGGCCAGCCATTCAGAGGTACGTTCCTGTAACCGACGGTCGATCAGGATGGCCCGATCGAACAGAGCATTCAGGGTCGGGGGGACCCCGACAGGAGCTAACTCATCCTTGAGTGGCTCGGACAGGCCCAACCGGAACTGGAAGCAAAGGGCCGCGGGGTTCCAGGCAGTGTCAGCGCTCCAGTGCCAGAATTCGGCCACATAATCCTCCACCAGGCGGCGACCCTGCTGTAGTGCATGGAGTGCGGCTTCCGCCGTGGAGGTTAGGTGCGGGTCTTCATATAGGTGCGCCATGGCCCGGAAAAACCATGAAAGAGAGGTGGTGCCAGTGTTCTTATGTTCAAGTAGTCGATGAGCCCAGGCTTGGGGCTCACCCCGGAGAAGTGAGATGACCAGTCCCACTTTGGAGGCTTCTTGGAAGAAGGTGCGGGGTTGCAGGGAAAAGTAAAGTTCACATGCGGTGCGGAATGCCGGGAATTCCTTGCGGTCCCCAGCGAACCGTTCAGGTAGCGGTATCTCGGGCTCTGTATGCAGAGTGATGAGGGTGTGATCAGAAGGTGGTTCGGACCCCGATGTCGGGGGTGCCGCAAGCTCCCGAATGTGACCTTCCAGCCGCACATAATCATCTTGAAGGGCCTTCACCGCCCGAGTAAGGCCGGCCAGGTGTATGCTTCATTCGTTGGGGAGGGCTGCTGCGCAGACTCTGACATGGCTGTCTGATAATGTCACGTACCTGGTGGAAGAGTCTGGCTTATGCAGCGGGCAACCTCCCTTATGACCCTGACTCGGGAACCCCTGGTAGAGTAGACAGGTGGAGTGCAGGATGGCACGAGGGTCGGACTGGGTCACTGGTGTAGATAGGAAGTCTGTTGATGTGCTCGTGCACTGGTAGCGTGGTCGTACAGGCAGGGTCGTGAACCAGGCTGGCGGTGCAGTACAGGAGGAGCAGGCAGATGGGTAGTCGGGTCCAGGTAGGGTCGTTAACAGGCAGGCAGCAGAGGTACCAGAGGATCAGGCAGGAGAGTGGTCGTAGACAAGTCAGGGGTCGGTGCAGGCGGAAGTCAGCAAGGTCAGGCAGGCCGGGTCACAGGAACAGGTAATCAGGTACTGGTAGCTCAGAAAGCACACACCAAACGCTGTAGATCAGACAGCACTTGCTACAGGGTGCACACTGTTTAAATAGAGCCGCCCGGCGCCGCCTCCTCCGGGAGCGCGAGGAAACCACAACAAAGTGCAAACAAGTCCTCAGCACAGTCTTCTTCTAACAAGCACACATGATGCAGAGACACCTGATGCCTATGAATGCATGTTGTACATAAACAGATGCCTGCTTACTTACATAGGCATGTTTTGCATAAACACATGCCTGCTTGCTTACTACTCAAACCTATTACGATCCTGAAGCAAAATGGGGAGGTAAGGCCTATTCTAGATCTCAAGGTCCTAAACTTATTTCTTGCGGTATGGTGGTTCCACATTGAGTGAATCCGCTCAGTGATTGCCTCGCTCCAGGAAGGAGATTTTTTGACAGCAATAGACATCAAGGATGCATATTTGCCGGCGCCAATTTTGCTACCTCATCAGAAGTTTTTTTGCGTTTTGCGATAGAACGATGCTACCAGTTCTGGCTCTGCCATTCGGGATCGCAATAGCTCCCTGAATCTTTATAAAGATTCTGGCTCCAGTGCCGGGCCTTCTAGGGTCACGAGGGGTCCTAATAATGGGATGTCTAGACAACCTCTTGCTCAGAGATCAGTGCAGACTTCAGCAGAATGTGGCCCTAACAACCCTGGAAAGCAGGGGTTGGGTCATGTATGTAGGGTATTCTTTACTAGACCCAGTTCAGTTTCTGGAATATCTAGGTCTATAGGTAGATACAGTCCAAGCAAGGATACGCTCACCGCTGAGAGGATCAGAGACCTCAAGGTTCTGGTAAGCCAGGTGAGGGCGATGAGACACTCTTCAGTTTGTGTCTGTGTGAGGCTGCTAGGGAAGATGGTAGCCTCTTTTGAGGCAGTTCCCTATGCACAGTGTCACTCCAGGGCGCATCAGCGCAACATCCTGACAGAGTGGAACAGACAATTGCAGACTTCGGATTACTGCATATCCTTATCTCCCAGGGCTCAAAGGAATCACACCTGGTGGTTAGTAAACCAGAATCTGTCTCAGGGCAGATCTTTTCTTCCAGTGTCTTGGAAGATTGTGACCACAGATGCCAGTCTTGTAACTTGGGGAATGGTCATGGGGGACTCCACGGTCCAGGGGAGATGGTCTTTGGTGGAACAGAGATTGCCCATAAACCTCCTAGAGTTACGAACTATTCGGCTAGCTCTGAGGTATTGGACATACAGGTTGCAGGAAGGGTACAGGCTGACAAGACCATGGCAGTGGCAAGTTTGTAAGACTATCTGCAGTTCACATCCCAGGTGTGGGAAAATTGGAAGGCGAACATTCTCAGCCACCAACAGATACAACCGGGAGAGTGGTCACTGCAGCCTGAAGTGTTTTGGGAAATTTGCCTGTGCTGGACGCCAGAGGTTTATCTACTGGCATCCCAATTCAACAACAAAGTCCAGCAGTTTCTGTCCCGAGCAGGAGATCCTTTGGCTATAGGAGTAGGGGCTCTGGTGATTCCATGAGCCCAGTTCTCCTTGATTTCTGCCTTTCCCCCAATTTCTCTGCTCCCGCATCCTTTGCGCAAAATTCGGGAGGAGGCGGCGACAGTCATTCTGGTGGCGCCAGACTGGGCCAGGAGGCCTTGCTACCCAGGGATAATGAGGTTAACGGTGGATGGGCCTTGGCAGCTTCCGGTCCGATCCGATCTACTCTCTGAGTCCTATATTCCACCGAATTTATGTGCGCTAAGCTGACGGCATGGCAATTGAAGTCACAGTATTGAGAGATCCAGGGTTTTTTTTGGGCCCTGTGTTATCTACAATGGTAAATGCTAAAAAGGTAGTCAGTCACCAAGAAGATTTATCACAAGGTCTGGAAGGCTCACATTGCATGGTGTGAGACCAGGAAATGGCATCCCCACGCATATGTGATTGGTAAAATGATAGCCTTTCTTCAAGGAGTAGACTTGAAGCTGGTTTTGACTACAATCAAAGGACAGGTTTCTGCCTTGTCCATATGTTTTCAGAAATCTTTGACTTCTCGCTCCTTGATTTGGACCTTTCTTCAAGGGGTAAATCATCTGTTACCACCTGTTAGATTTCCTCCCTGTCCATGGGATTGAATCTGATTTTGTCAAAGCGCAAGTTTCCGACTTGTCCATATATCTTCAGAGGTCTTGACTTCTCACTCCTTGATCAGGACTTGTCTACAAGGGCTAACTTGGCTGTTACCTTCAGTTAGATTGCCTCCCTGTCCAGGGGATTTGAATTTGGTTTTGTCAGTGCTGCAGAAGCAGCCTTTTGAACCTATTAGGGAGATTCCCTTGTTTCTTTTGACTAGGAAACTAGTCTTTCTTTTTGCCATCACCCCAGCCAGAGGGGTTTCAGAGTTGGTTGCTCTTTCTAGTAAAGAGCCAGACTTGAGATTGCACCAGGATAAGGTGGTATTGCGGCCTCTTCCATTCTTCCTACCGAAGGTAATATCGGCCTTTCATCTCAATATAGATATTATGTTACCTTCTTTTTATTCTCAGCCCTCCTCACCGGAGGAGAGACCATTGCGCTGTTAAGATCTATATGAAGAGATCTGCAGACATCAGTAGGACTGATGCCTTTTTTGTTGCCTGTAGGCCCTAGGAAGGGTCAGACGGCATCCAAGGCAGCTGTATTCACTGTGGATTAGCCAGCTGATCACTCAAATTTGTCATTAAAGGGGGAGACCTCCCCCATTCAGGGTGAGAGCTCTTTCCACCAGGAGATAGGGCTTCTGCCACCAGATGTCGGTGGCACAGATTGTGAGTCCGCTACATGGTCCTCAGTACATACATTCACAAGATTCTATCAGGTGGATGTTAGAACAGCAGAGGATTCCGCTTTTTGGCCACAGCATATTAAGGGCTGCGGTTTAATTGGAATCCCCCCCCCCTCAGGCATTGCTCTCGGACGTCCCAGTATGTATATGAATATATAGCCTGCTCTATGTCCCGTGATGTCCGAGAAAGAAAATTGGATTTTTATACATACTTACCTGTAAAATCCATTTCTTTCAAAGGGCATCACAGGATACAGAGGTCCCTCCCCTCTCTGTCTTTGTGGAGTTCATTGCTTGCTACAAAACTGAAGTGCTCCCAGTGTGGGAGGGGTTATATAGGAGGGGGAACTTCCTGTTTGTGTTTTGTTGATTACCAGTGTCCATTCACCTATAGGTGGTGCATAACCCAGTATGTATAAAATATATAGCCTGCTCTGTGTCCCGTGATGTCCAAGAAAGAAATAGATTTTACAGGTGTACATGTATAAAAAAATCAAAATTTTTTATGACTATTTACACATTTTACTGAGCTACTTTGAACTGTGCAGATTGACACTGCATTTATGATTCGCATATTGGTTTCTCATTTTTTTGGTATTTAAAGTAGCAGCATGAATATTATTCATTATTTATGCTTTTAGTGCAGTGCTTTTATGTTATAATGTTATTTTGTAAAAAAGACTTACTTATCCTTAATACTGCAAATAATGACAGATGAATTTGTCAGTCAGAACTTAATGATTAAGTATGTCTAGGCATATTCACAAGTTACTTCAAGGATTACTTGGTGAATCTTTTTTCAATGCCAATATTTGCACCTAAATCTTCTAACTTGGGTTTATATGTTTTTTTTTGCAAATCTGGAGGGTTAAATAACAGTGTATTAAAGAAGCAACTAATCTTTATCTATATACAATACAGTATGTTGTTTACTCTACCGAAAGTAGGTCTATCCTCCAAGGTTACATTTTGACCCAAGGTCGGACAGTTTGCAGCTGGCAGAGATTACTGCATAAACCTTATCTGCCACCAAACAGCTGGTATGAAAAAAAAAAACCCCAACGTTATAAGCAACACATGTAGGTCTCCCTTGCTTTGCCAAGTAAATGAAAATGTTCACTCTAAGTGCCCAATAATGTTCATGAATATTTAAAAAAAAAAAAAACATGATTTTTGCTAGCACATAGTTGGCTAATTGAATTTAACAGAGCTTCATCTTCTATACTAAGTTCTGTAAGTGTTTATTTTCAAAGTGAGCATTCTCTCTGCAAAGTGAACAGTCTCTATTATTTTAGAATGTAACCCCTATGGAGTTAGGTGACAAAAATCTGTCACTCATTTTACATAAAATAATGTAATATATATAATATAATACATTACATATATATAACATTTCCTAGGTTTAGCCATAGTGACATTGATATAGCACAGCTAGTGGGTATCATTGTAAACTACTTAGCAATAACAAAAGCTTCATTCATTGGTTCCCTAAACTTTGCTTTGTGCGACATTCTTGCTAGTGTGTTAATACCGGGTCTATTAAGCAAGACCTCATGGTCCATTACCCTTTCTTTAGGCTTGACCCAGTGAAGTCTAGGGGTCCTGGACACAGTGTGAAGAAGCAAAAGGTTTAATTCTCTCCCATGGAGCTCATTAAGACTTTATAGAAATACAATAAATACTCACACATTACTAACATTTGCACTGAGGAATATTCACCAGACAAACAGCCTGGTGCAAGGCAATGGTCATTGTCTTCTTTTCTTCAGGCTCGCATAACAATTAATAGTCTGTCTAAAGTGAGGGATCATTTGTAAAAGGATTCCTTTTCCTTTTTGTTCCTATTTTTCCTGCAAGCTATCCGTTTGCAGGCTCTGTAGGCCTATGAAGGAAAAACAGATTGTTTTGCTTATAAAGTCCAAGATGCTATAGGCTCAATTCACTAAGCTGTAATGTGTTATTTGTCCCACTATTCCTTATTCTCAGCCATGTGACTGTTATTTACAGCTCTCATTGGCTTTTAGTGTAGTAAATAAAAGTTGGTATGGCCAATAATGACATTTTATAGCCTAAAGTGTGTGTATAGCTAAAATGTTTCTTTTTAGTTTTGGAAAGCTTTAAAGCCTTTGCCAACGTATTTTTTCTAACTGTGACCTTTTGGGGAGGTTTCTTCTTGCTTTCTGTCCAAGGAATGCAATTGTATATGAGATATAAAGAAAATATATGGTGCAATGTGTGGGTGTAATATACCAAGGGATGTATTACCTAAGGCTAAGGTACCCAGCAAAGGGGGCAATCAGGAGGTGGAACAGAGAAGCAATAATAGGACATAAAATAGTGAGATATCGGCACTGTAGTTAAAAAAATTATCTGCCAGTAGGGCATAGAATAGTAGGGCAATAAACCAGTAGTTAAATAATTGTCCACCAGCAGGTATAGATTATTCACAAGAGTCCAATAAATTCATAAAAAAGTCCAGAAGATTCCATGTGTATCTGCAAGGTGTGCGCTCGGATAGGCAGATCCAACAGGGCCAGGAACAGATCTCTATAAAGCAACAAAAAGAACACAAGGGAGCGCCAACTAAGTGCAGCATTAATAAAAACCTTTATTGACTCAAAATAGAAAGCCAAATGCAAATTACATTTCGTAAAATATAATGTGCTTATTTTTAAACTTAAAGAAATAGGGAGTCTAGTCCACCCGGGGAGTCTGAAACAGCTGCAGGTGGCAGTGTGGTAAGGAGCCAGGGAACCATATTCTGCCAATCTTGGAAGTGAGGGAAACCACTGTGGAATGCAGAACTGGAAGTGACATCACAACGAGGGAGGGCCTGTTGCCACACTGACGGCCGCAGCTGATGCAGGCTTCCCAGGTGGATTGGCCTCGGTATCTCCTTTATGATTACAGATAAGCACGTCATACTCTACTAAATGTGAGCCTGCATTTGCCTTTCTATTTTGAGTCAATAATAGTTTTTACATTTTAGAATGGAGTGTCTCGAGACTGTCCATATTTTTAAAGGGTGCAACGAGATTGTCCAAAATTTGTAAAGAGTGTCTTGACTGAAAAAAGGTTGGGAAACACTCTTCTAGACAGTGAATCACGGATTGGTTTTAAATTCTTCTTCATAGAGAGCAAGAGATTGTTTATATACATCAGAAGTAAGCAACCTTTCATCATGTCAGCCATATAAAAATATTCTTTGCTCCAATGAGTTGGACAAAACCCCCTTAGAGACCACCCAGGCCAGATGTGTCACAAGAACATTATGCAAAGCTAGCCACATATGTGTATTGGTATAGATAAGGGAAGATGCTTCAGTAGTTTGATGCCTGAGATTAACTATGCTGCTAAGTGTCTAGGTCCAACCAGGACCAAACACCAAAAGGTCAATCATCAAACAAGGATTCAGTGATTGGATTAATAAAATTTCTTGCATGTTTACTTTTATAATGTCAGAAGCATTGATGATAGACTGTATGCAGCTGACATACAGTCAAAGATATATATTGCACTGATTGGTGGCTCCAACGTGCATTCGCAGGAGTGACGTCACGTGGCTCTGGCAAATCACAGAGCAGGAGTCCGCGGTCCTAACAGGAAGAGGAGCAAAGATGGATGCTTCCTGGAGCGGGGACAGTGCGGGCTTCCAATGCAGGTAAGTGTCACGTAATAGACTAGTATGTGATGCATACTAGCCTATTATGCTTTTATATTGCAGGGTAATAAGGAGGAACAAAGAGGAAGTAAAACCCAGGGTTTACTTCCTCTTTAACCACACCTTACCACTCTCCTGACCTCTGCACTCTGTATTTACACACTACTGACGTCTGCATTCTGTGTGTTACACCATCCTGACCCCTGCCCTCCATACAACACTCACTCCTGAGCTCTGCACTTTGTGTGTTACAATATAAAAATAAAAAGGTGCAGCGTTATCACAACTTAAAATGTATCAAAAGATGAATGCTGAAAACTAAATACATTTTAAAAAAGTAAATCTAAAGTGGAGTTCCACCCTAAAGTGGAACTTCCGCTTTAATGGAAGGTGACCCCCTGACATGCCACAATTGGCATGTCTTTTTTTGGGAGGGTGACCAGGGACACTGTTTTCACAGGGTCCCAGGTCCACTTCCTCCCCTGGTGCCGCGGCTCAGGGAATGAAGTTTACCTTCCCCACTGCCTCTCGGCGATCTTCTGGGTCCCAGGTCCCAGAAGATACACCAGCCAGTCACAAGGCGCAGAGCGACTCACGCATGCGCAGTGTGCGCCCGGCTTTGAAGCCAAAGTCGGGTGCCCACACTTATGATGCCAGAGCCGCCGAGGGGAGGGGGTGAAGAGTGAGCCCTCGGGCGACCGCATCGCTGGAGCGAGGGACAGGTGAGTGGCCGATTGATAAAAGTCAGCAGCTACACTTTTTGTAGCTGCTGGCTTTTACATGGGTGGAACTCTGCTTTAAGATACAATCTCTCTTGTGTCTTCTTTCAGTGTCACACATCCATGAATAGGCGCTTTTATATTGCATCCACTTCCCTTCTACACCTCCAGTGAATTGCCACCACCAGTTGTGCTCTCATCTTAAAGAAAAACTTTAGTCATAAAATTAAGTTCTGCTAGATCATTTCAGGCTGGTAGGTATAGCTATATAAAACAATAAAAATAAGTGTCTACACTGTTTAACCGCTTCCCAACTGCCCGCTGTGAATTGACGGCGGCAACATGGCTCCGCCGCGCGAATCGCCGTCACATGACGGCAGGCGCGGGTATTCTGGGCGCGTGTGGCACCGGTGGCTCGCTTGCGTGCTCACTGGTTAGCAGGGGAGCCAATCAGTGGGTGGGGCGGACTCGATGTCCGCCGGCCACCCACAATCACTCCCACGCAGTGACAAAACGGGGATATGTGAATGTAAACAAGTGGATCCCCGTCCTGACAGGGGAGAGGAGAGTGATCGTATGTTCCCAGTATATGGGAGCAGCAATCTCTCTCCTCCCCCAGTCATCCCAGCCCCCATACAGTTAGAACACTGTGACGGGGAACACATTTAACCCTTTGATCGCCCTCTAGTGTTAGCCCCTTCCCTGCCAGTGACATTCATATAGTAATCAGTGGCTATTTATAGCACTGATCGCTGTGTAAATGTCAGTGGTGCCAAATAAGTGGCAAAAGTGTCCGATATGTCCGCCGCCATATCGGAGTCCCGCTAAAAATTGCAGATCACCGCCATTACTAGTAAAAAAAATGAATAAATAAAATAGCCATAAATCAATTCTCATAATTTGTAGACGCTATAACTTTTGCGCAAAACAATCAATATAAGCTTATTGCGATTTTTGTTTTTTACCAAAAATATGTAGAATACATATTGGCCTAAACTGATGAATACATTTGTTTTTAAGCAATACTTGTTCTGTGCATATGCAGATCTACATTGCTGTTTAGATGAATCACTTATTACACCTTTGTATTGGGCTTGAATATGTGTCTTATGAGAGGCAGATTCTGAATTCACAGCCTGCATGGTACCAGTAGTCCCTGATTGAGGGTTTTTGCTTGAGCCCCAACAGTTTCACTTTGGCTTAATTCTTTATTTAGCAACATACAAGGGTTTACAAACTGCATGCGCAGCAATAGTAACAATGATAAGGCAGCTCAAACACAACTGAGGAGTCACAATGTAGTCAGTCAATATAACAACAACTCAGAGTAGGCTCATGAGATCAAAGACCCACAGTAATAACAACAGATCAGAGGTCTGCAAAGAGATCCTAACCACCACAACAACAGATAAGACTCTCATGCTAGCTGCCTGCTAGAGACCTGAACCCCATGCCTTTTGACATGGATTTTTATTTAATTAACAACAGTGGATAAACAAAAAGGTAAGAAAAAAAAATGGGGGGGGGGGGGGGTGGTGGGAGGGAAAGGAAGGGAGAGGGGGATGTGACAGGAAAGGAGGTAACCCAAGCAAGTATAGGATAATTGAATCAATAGTAATTGACCAAGCCATAGCACTCTGGGTGGAACCCTGTTGGTCAATCAGCTCCTGATAAGCAGTAGAATAGAAAAAAATACTAAGGGCACCATGAATCATAAAACTTCCCTTCCCTACGGTTGAAGGAAGCTGTAAGGCATTTAATATGTTAAATACAATTGATTTTGGACAGCCACAGAGAAATGGGAGGAGTAACGGTTTGTTTCTATAAGGCAAGGATGCAAGCCTTAGCTGCATATTGCAGATGTACTGTAAGTGAGGATTTTTACAGTGAAAATGGGACACTATTGAGATGCAGTAGGTAACTCATAGGGTCAGTAGGCAGTAGGTAAGTCATAAGCCAGGTCTAAAATCTTCTTCCTGGCCACTCTAGCTAAGTTTGGATGTGTGGAAGATCTTGTGTAGGAGTAGTTGAACCCTATACCAGCGCATAAAAATGTGTAACCCTGCTCTTGAAACGTATTTGCAATAGAAGACTTGTGTGTAAACAGGACTGCCTGCTCCACCTAGGCCGGAGAGAAGATCAACCGCAGATCTTCCTCCCATTCATGCATGTGTGCAGGAACAAAGCCTTCCGGTGGAACAATCAATTATTTATACAATTGGGACAACCGATGGGGAACATATGAAGTGTCTAGGTAGAAGTCTTCAAATGAAGTAGGGTTGCATAGTGCCCCAAATTTGATGATAGAGGACTTCAGAAAGTGCCGACCAAGGGTCCATAGGTGGAATGGTCTCTTATTTCATCTGTTGAAGCACCAAACTCACAGGTAGCACCCAACTCTCTTAAGGCTGCTATAAGTTGTACTGTGGATTTACCATCATGCTGTCCACATTTCTGGTATTTATATCATTTTTAACCATGTTTAGGCACAAATAAGATCTTTAATGCAATGAGAGCTGTATTATAAGTGTAGCACACCCTCTTAAGGGCTGCAGATGAACTGGGATCCCCCACCCTGCACACCCAGGCACACCAAATTTTCACAGGCACTCCAGAGACAGAGAATGGTCTGTGACTGTTTTTGTGATTTATTGAGCGTTAATCATTTGGATGGGGATGAGAGGTTATGGAACGCCCACTTGACTTCAGCAACAAAACTTCAGCAACATCTTCAGAGACATCTTCCTAAATACAGTCTATATACAGTCTATATACAGCCTCCTTGACACTCCTTCTGCACATTACTTGCTTGCAGACTCCAACTGGATCGCTGCAAATGGATCTGACAGGCGCAGTTAGATTTAGCAATGGCCCTTTGCAGGCAGGAACTCAAAGCCTCTTGTTGTGTAGCAGAGTGCAGTGATCAGCTTGCACTCTCCCTCCTGTGGCTACTGGTCCCAGAACCACCTCTTCAGGCATTGCCGACCCACCTGGCTGCAGCTGCCCCTTTCAGTTGCCCTCCAGGATAAATTTCTTCCACAGCCCTCCAGACTGACTCACACCAGCCCACCCGGCTGACCCTGCAGGAGATCTCCCAGGCAAGGGATGAAGATTTAGGACACCGCTGTCTTCAGGGAGAACTGGCTACATGTGGCAGTCTCCCCCATTGTAAGTCCTCAGTAGTGCTGCTCTACTCACCCTGTCTTTTTTACTTGCTCCTGTTCCTCCAGGAAGGGCTTCCAACGTGTGTTATGGCAGGATCCTTCCAGCACCCGAGTGGGCCCAAGGTCACCCCCCCCCAGACTAGGGGTACCCCAGAGGGCCACTGACAGTCTCCACAGCACTATATCTCCATCTCCATGGCTCATGCCTATTTATGAGGCAATTTATGAGGCCTTGCCCTCTGACAGCCCTTTACTGGGGATTGGCCGAGGCCCTCATAAATATTCCAGGCAGCTCCTCCTAACCTCCATCCACCAGCTCCAGAAGTTTCTACAACTTTCTAGACCAGGGGGAGGCACCAGAGGGGCTGTCAGGATGAGTCACCCAGCCCTGACTCACTGAACCCTGACCCAGATTCACAGCTCAGGCTTAGCCCTGAGCCAGACTAAAATTTCCTACACTAACAAACCTACACTACAAAATCTATCCTACATATAGCACACACTAGAGGGTGCTACATAAGTATCACTTGCTGCTGGTGGAATAAAGAAAATACCTTGTCCTTCTGCTGTCATGCAGAGAATATGTAAAGCATGCTCTCTAGAAGTAGGTAAGTCCACCTGATTAGCAGCCAGTGTGTATTCGTAAACATATTAATCCAAGCAGTAAAGGGAATTGCAGGCTCACCAGACTGCCATTGAGATGCAAAAAACTTTGAAAAAAAAACAAAAAACATCCTCATTGCCAATTTTTCTGTGTCATGTAATCTGGGAGGCAGAGTAGCTATGGAGTGCTTTATTAACAAGTTAAGGCATGCATAATATGTGTGCAGGCTTCTGAGTATATCATAACAGGAACCATATAGAAAGTATTATACATGTAACATGTAATTAATGATATCTACAGGCAACAGGTATAAAAAGAAGTTGAGTGCATGTGCTCAGCATCTGTCACGTACCTGGTGGTGGAGTCTGACTTATGCAGTGGGCAACCTCTCTTACGACCCTGATTTCTGAACCCCTGGTAATGCAGACAGGGAGCTCAGGAGTGCAAGGAGGCATGAGGGTCGGACTGGGTCACTGATGGGGGTGTGCTGGTCCGTGTGGTGCTCGTGCAAGATGAAGCGTAGTGATGCAGGCCTGGTCGGTAACGGGCTGGCGGAACAGTACAGATGGGTCAGGCTGGAGAGTAGCTGGGTAGAAGCAGAGTTCATTAACAGGCGGGCAGCACGGTACAAGGGAGCAGGCCCGGGGCATCGGGGGGTCGGGTGCAGGCAGGGTCGTCAACAGGCAGGCAGGTACGGTACACAGGGATCAAACAGAAGAATGGTCGTAGGCAAGCCGGGGGACGGTGCAGGCGGAGTTCAATCAAATACGGGTTCAGGCCGGGTCACAGGTAACAGGAAGCTTTAGACGGATCACATAGGAACACAGTAACACTGTAGAATGGACAGCACTGGCCGCTGGGCATGGAGGGATCAAATAGAGCTGCTTGGCACCGTTTCCGGCGCGCGCGCGTGATCGCACACATGCGCACGCACAAGTGCCAATGACAGCTGGAACAAGTTCTTCTCCTAACATTGTTCCCTCCAAGGGGCACCCTCTGGATGCCCAACCGGGCCCTTAGGTCTGGGTGTCTTCTCCAAAATCGTTTAACAAGCTCTTTAGCATGAATATGGTCTTCGGGCTCCCATGAGCTCTCTTCGGGTCCGTACCCTTTCCATTTGATCAGGAACTGGGTGGATCCACCCCTTCTTCTACAATCGAGGATGGCCTCCACTTCAAACTCCTCTTGGCCATCCACAAGAATTGGTTCTGGCAAGGCTGACTTCCGTCCTGGGAAGGAGTCCTGCGTTACAGGTTTTAACAGGGTGACTTGAAACACCGGATGCACTCGCAGAGACGGAGTGAGGTCCAACTCATATGCCACCCTGTTGATCTTCCTTCTCACAGGGAAGGGACCAATGAACCGTGGACCAAGCTTCTTGGACAAGCATGCTAACCTCAAGTTCTTGGTTACCAACCACACTCGATCACCCGGTTGCAGATCTAATTCCCCGCGTCTTCCCTTGTCGAATGCCCTCTTGTTGCATTCCTGTGCCTGGGCCAAAGTTTCCTGCAATAACTTGCTATTCCTTGTCAGGAATTCTACAGTTTCTTGTACGGCAGGTACCACACTTTCCGGGACCAGGTTAGGGATAAATGTAGGGTGGTACCCCAGGTTTGCCCAGAAAGGGGACTGCTTGGTGGCTGAATCTTCGGTGTTATTATATGAGAATTCGGCCATGGGCAGCAGTGAGACCCAGTCGTCTTGGGCAAAAGAAGTGTAGCATCGGATGTATTGCTCCAGGGCCTGGTTGGTCTTCTCCGGATGACCATTTGTCTGGGGGTGATAGGCAGAGAGAAGGCCAATTCGATCTTAAGTGTGGAACACAAGGCCTTCCAGACCCAGGAGGTGAACTGTACCCCACGATCCGAGACAATGCTGACAGGAAGCCTGTGCAACCAAACTACTTCCTTAATAAATGTCCCCACGGTCTCAGTTGCGGTGGGGGTGCCCTTCTTTGGGATCAAGTGAGCCATTTGGTCAGATGGTCCACAATGACGAAGATGGGGTTGAATCCCTAGCTCACCTATAAAGTCCATCGATATATGAGACCATGGTCCTTCCGGGATGGGAAGCGGATTTAGTAGACCCCATGCTTTTGCCCTAGTGGTCTTGTGTTGGGCACAGACCGGACAAGCGCTGACATACTTGCGACAGTCCGCATCAGCGGATGGCCACGAAAAGGAGAGCGACAGCAGCTCAGCAGTCTTGCGACCGCCAAAGTGTCTGGCCAGTTGGTGGTCATGGCAGAGTTCCAACACTGTTAGACGTTGCTGCTCCGGGATATAGAGTTTATCTTGGAACCACCATAGTCCATCTTTCATTACCAGTCTAGGGTCAGGGGACAAGGTTGATCCGGCCAGGGATCGTTTGACCTGGGACAGCAGGTCTTCCTGCATTAGCAAGAAACTCCGGGACGGGAGGATGGTGTCCGGCGGTGTGGAGTCGCCAGGCTCACTAAACATCCTGGACAGAGCATCCGGCTTTGCGGCTTTGTGTTTTTCGATCCAGGCCTGTAAATAATGTGCAGGTTGAAGCGGGAAAAGAACAGAGCCCATCGTGCCTGGCGTGGCTTTAGCCTTTTAGCTGTGCATAGGTACTCTAGATTCTTATGGTCTGTGAAGACCATGACAGGGTGTAGAGCTCCCTCCAGCAGGTACCGCCATTCCTCAAGGGCGGACTTAATTGCCAGGAGTTCCCAGTCTCCCACATCATAATTTTTCTCTGCTGTGAGTTTGCGGGAGAAAAAGGCGATGGGGTGTAGCGAGGCCTTTGGACCTCGTCTCTGAGATAGGACTGCTCCCACCGCTGTCTCTGAGGCATCTACCTCCAGGATGTAAGGCAGAGCCGAATCAGGATGCGTAAAGACAGGTGCCGTAGTGAACAGTCTTTTGAGCTTCTGGAAGGCTATTTGGGCCTCAGGGGACCAATGGAAGTGGGTGCCCTGTTTGGTAAGTTGGGTGATGGGTGAGATCACTGCAGAAAATCCTTTAATAAACTTCCTGTAGAAGTTTGCGAAGCCTACAAACCATTGGACCCCTTTTCTGTCAACGGGAGCTTGCCAATCCACAATTGCTGAGACTTTCTGGGGATCCATGGTGACCCCGGTGACTGAGATGTTGAACCCCAGGAATGAGATAGTAGAGCACTCAAAGGCACATTTCTCAGCCTTAGCATAGAGTCCATGCTGCCGTAAGCGTTGTAGGACACACCCAACGTGCCTGCGGTGTTCCTCCAGGGAAGCCGAAAAAAATGAGGATGTCATCTAGGTAGATGATGACAAATTGGTCCAGGTAGTCATGGAACACATTATTCACCAGGTGCTGGAATGTAGCCGGAGCATTGCTGAGGCCGAAGGGCATCACTAAGTATTCATAGTGACCGAAGTGTATCCGGAAAGCAATCTTCCATTCGTCACCCTCTCGGATGCGAATTAGGTTATAGGCTCCGCGGAGGTCCAGTTTGGTGAATACAGCAGCTGTGCCAAGCCTTTGAAACAGTTCCGGGAACAGTGGCAGAGGATATCGGTTTTTGACAGTAATTTTATTGAGGTCCCGATAATCTATGCAGGGTCGGAGAGTATGATCCTTTTTTCCCTGCAGGGGAAGTAGAGGGCCGAATGAACCCCTTTTCTAGGTTTTCGTCAAGATACTCCTTGAGGGCTTTCAGTTCCAACTCAGAGAGCGGGTATATTCGGCTAAAAGGTATTTCTGCCCCAGGTAACAGTTCTATAGGGCAGGCGTATGACCTGTGTGGAGGGAGAGTATCTGCCCTTTTTTTACTGAACACATCCAAAACTTCATGATACACGGATGGAACAGCGAGACGGGTTTCTGTGTCTGAGTCAGAGTTCAGACTAAGTACTGAAACGGAACATTCCGGAGCCGGTGGCAGACAATTGTGTTGGCAGTACGGGGGGAGAGAAGCTGAACTTTTCCAGTAGGCCAATCAATGACTGGGAAAAGAGGGGATGTTATGGCATCCAATGACAGGTGCTCCAGGTGGCCGCCCGTAGTGCGGGTGAGAAGAGGAACTGTCTCGTGGGTGACTGTCCCAGAGCTAATGGTGGGCCCATCAGCCAAGCAGATGGCCATCAGATGGGCCTTAGGCCTGAGTGGAAACTGGTGCTGCGCTGCAAAAGCCAGGTCAACAAAGCAGCTACAGGCTCCGGAATCCAGAATGGCTGAGACCTGGATATTTCTGTCGGGGAGCTGGAGATGCAGCGGCAGGACTAGAAGGTGGGAAGTGTCAGGTAAGGATAGGAGCTCTCCTGCAGTAGAGTGTTCGTGCTTAACTGGACAGGACTTGACAAGATGTCCGGTGCCACCACAATAGAGGCAGAGGTTGTAGGTCAGACGTCAGTGTCTCTCTTCAGGAGAGAGGGACATAGCGGTCCGGCTTGCACCCGGGCCGGACGATTAAAACTTGTGGATTCTTCGGCTCTGTGTTCCCGCAGACGTCGGTCGACCTGGATGACCAGGTCGGTCAGAGCTTCCAGAGTTGGGCGAACGCCTACACGAGCCCCAATCTGAACTGATGGCGGAGCGCTGCATCGTTCCAGGACGTATCTGCGCTCCAGCGCCGGAACTCTGCTACATAGTCCTCTGCTGTTCTGTGCCCCTGCTAGAGCATGTGAAGCGCTGCTTCAGCGGTGGCAACCTGATGGGGGTCCTCGTACAACCGAGCCATGGCCTGGAAGAAAAGGGCAAGGTTGGTGGTTTCAGGAGCCCCGAGTTCCAGCAGCCGATGAGCCCAGGCTTGTGGCTCATCCCGTAGTAGTAAAATGACCAGTCCCACTTTAGTATCCTCCAGCGAGAACGTGCGGGGTTGTAGGAGGAAGTACAATTCACATGCATTGCGAAAGGCCCGAAACTTCCGGCGGTCCCCCATGAACCGCTCGGGCAAAGGCACCTCGGATTCCCTAAGCAAGGTCAGTATGGTGCTAGGAGAGGCTGGCACAGTAAGTTCCTGAACTCGGTTTTCTAACCGGATGTATTCTCCTTGTAAGTCCTTCACCTCCTGGGTGAGCCCGGCTAAGTGCAAGCTGATATCCTCCATAGGAGAGAGCCACTGCGCAAACTCTGACTGGCTGTCCGTTGCAGTCAAGTACCTGGTGGTGGAGTCTGACTATGCAGTGGGCAACCTCTCTTACAACCGATTCCTGAACCCCTGGTAGTGCAGACAGGGAGCTTGGGAGTGCAGGGAGGCACGAGGGTCGGACTGGGTCACTGATGGTGGTGTGCTGGTCCATATGGTGCTCGTGCAAGATGAAGCGTAGTGATGCAGGCCAGGTCGGTAACGGGCTGGCGGAACAGTACAGATGGGTCAGGCTGGAGAGTAGTCGCGTACAAGCAGAGTTCATTAACAGGCGGGCAGCAAGGTACAAGGGAGCAGTCAATCGAGTGGTCGGGTGCAGGCAGGGTCATCAACAGGCAGGCAGGTACGGTACACAGGAATCAAACAGAAGAATGGTTGTAGGCAAGCCGGGGGTCGGTGCAGGTGGAGTTCAATCAGATACGGGTTCAGGCCAGGTCACAGGTAACAGAAAGCTTTAGACGGATCACACAGGAACACAGTAACACTGTAGAATGGACAGCACTGGCCGCTGGGCGTGGAGGGAACAAATAGAGCCGTTTGGCGCCGTTTATGGCGTGCAAGCGCGGGAACGCACATGGGCGCGCCCGAACGTGCACAGGCACAAGCACCAATGACAGCTGGAACAAGTTCTTCTCCTAACAGCGTCATATCCAGAGGTTGTCTTTGGGAAATAGACGTATGAGTGCTGCAAGCATTGCTGCAGAGGTTGTAGGGGTGGGGTCAGCCTGTCAGTGCTCAGACCAAATGCCGCACACTGCATCAAAATGGTCTGCATGGCTGTCGTCCCAGAAGGAAGCCTCTTCTAAAGATGAGGCACAAGAAAGCCCACAAACAGTTTTCTAAAGACAAGCAGACTAAGGACATGGATTACTGGAACCATGCCCTGTGGTCTGATGAGACCAAGATAAACCAAGATAAACAAGTGTGTCTTGCCTACAGTCAAGCATGGTGGTGGGAGTGTCATGGTCTGGGGCTGCATGAGTGCTGCCAGCACTGGGGAGCTACAGTTGATTGAGGGAACCATGAATGCCAACATGTACTGTGACATACTAAAGCAGAGCATGATCCCCTCCCTTCGGAGACTGGGTGCGGGGCAGTATTCCAACATCATAACGACCCCAAACACACCTCCAAGATGACCACTGCCTTTCTAAAGAAGCTGAGGGTAAAGGTGATGGACTGGCCAAGCATGTCTCCAGACCTAAACCTATTGAGCATCTGTGGGGCATTCTCAAATTGAAGGTGGATGAGCGCAAGGTCTCTTACATCTACCAGCTCTGTGATGTCGCCATGGAGAAGTGGAGGAGGACTCCAGTGGCAACCTGTGAAGCTCTGGTGAACTCCATGCCCAAGAAGCAGGGGCGTAACGATAGGGGTTGCAGGGGTTGCAATTGCAACCGGGCCCCATGGTCCAGGGGGCCCATGTGCCTCCCTTGTACACCTGAATAGGAGGGATGGCGGGGATGGCATTTAGAGGACCCAATCTCCTCCATTTTCCTCTATCCAGTTTACTTGTCTTCTGCTGTTCCCAGGGCCCCTGTGTGCTTCCCTGGTCCCCCTGGGGCCTACTGCAGAACTTGTGAAAGGGCCCCACTGCAGTACCGTAATAAAGGGACCCATGATGGGAGTAAAGGGCCCCAGGATCAGTGGGAAGAGGGAAGGGCCCTGGCCAGGGGTCAGGGGGCCCTTCATAATTTCTTGCACCGGGGCCCTGAAGGTTCTAGTTACGCCTCTGCCAAGAAGGTTAAGGCAGTGCTGGAAAATAATGGTGGCCACACAAAATATTGACACTTTGGGACCAATTTGGACATTTTCACTTAGGGGTATACTCACTTTTGTTGCCAGCAGTTTTAGACATTAATGGCTGTGTGTTGAGTTATTTTGAGGGGACAGCAAATTTACACTGTTATACAAGCTGTACACTCACTACTTTACATTGAAGAAAAGTGTCTTTTCTACAGTGTTGTCACATGAAAATATATAATAAAATATTTACAAAAATGTGAGGGGTGTATTCACTTTTGTGAGATACTGTAAGTGCACATACTACTTTTCATCAGTCAAAAAACAATGAGAAGCTGGAATATGATTAAAAGTGGTATTTGACATTTTTTTATAGCCAAATAAGCATAATGGTTGTGTTATTGGCTGCTTGCTTTGCACATCTCTGTGTAGTGGAACATTGAGGTTAATTTAAACAATGACTTTGGTTGTGACTGTTTTCTTGAAACCTTAACAACCTTAAAGCAGAACTCCGGGCAAAAACTTTTTTACATGTTCCTTTTGCTAATTTCCTACTTTCACTGAATATGCCATTCATCTTCTTCTTAGCTCAGTAGTTTCCTCACAGTAACCTGGTAACTTTCAAATAAAACTGTTACTTGGCAGGGGTTTCCTGTTTGTAAGACCTCTGGATGCTATTCCTCCTGTACCCACAGCCAGCAGTCTTGGCACTCCCAGCTGTAGTCTTATCTACACGAAGCAGGGATGTGTTTCCTTCTCTGTTAGCTGTAGTGGGACTCCAAGATCTCGGTCTGTACCACCCATGGAGGTGGCACAGACCTTTTCCTTGAAGTGACAGCCCCCCTGCACCTCCCCCCCGCCCCCCGGCTGCTCAGAAAGGCTGCCTCTGTGTGTAACCTGCTGCATGTGAAACAGTTTCACATGCAGCAGATAGTGAGGCTTGTAAGAGCCGCTCAGTGTATGTGAAACTATCAGGTAGAATAACTACTTGCAGTGAGAAGATCGGCTGTCAAAACGAAGCAGTGATGTCGGGGACAGGACCAAGCTATCAAACACCAGCCAATGGGATGATGACTGGGCAGACTGCTACATTTATGTGGCCCCGCCCCCTTTTGTAAACAGCCCAGTCATTGACTGGTGTTTGATAGCTGCTCGGTCCCACCCACCCCTGACATCACCGCTTTGTTTTGACAGCTGATCTTGTCACTAGAAGTGATTATATTACCGGACAGTTTCACATACACTGAGCAGCTCTCACTGTCTGCTGCATGTAAACTCCCCCTCCTCTGTCAGTGCCAACAAGTGCTGCCAATCAGTGCCACCTATCAGTGCCAATCAGTGCCCCCTATCAATGCCAATCAATGCCACCTCTTAGTGCCCATCAGTGCTGTCAATCAGTGCCGCTCATAAGTGCTGCCTATCAGTTCCACCTATCAGTGCCCATAAGTGTTGTCAATCAGTGGTGCCTATCAGTGCTGCCTATCACTGCCCATCAATACTGCCAATCAGTGCCTCATCTGTGCCCCCAATCAGTGCCCATCAGTGCCGCCAATCAGTGCCCATCAATGCTGCCAATCAGTGCCTCATCAGGTCCGTCAATCAGTGCCCAGCAGTATCACCAATCAGTGCCCATCAATGCTGCCAATCAGTGCTGCCAATCAGTGCCTCATCAGTGCCGCCTATCAGTGCATCATCAGTGCTGCCAATCAGTGACCATCAGTGCCTCCAAACAGTGCCCATCAGTGCTGCCAATCAGTGCCTCACCAGTGCCACTTATCTGCGCTCTGAGTACAGTGATAGTAAGAGAAGCTCAGCAGCCAGGTACATTGTGCATAGGGGGGCCTGGTGGGGGACAACTGAAACATGTTGATGTTTATTAATTCCAAAAAAATAAGTGCAGCGCTAACTTACTAATCAATAAAACAATAATGGTGGAACCCTCTAATGTATGATAATCTCAATAAACTTCGATATTACCACAATACCAGTCTCTGTGATATGTAACATCACATATAATACACATCAAACTGAAAATAAGACATACAAAATGAAGCTTAGCGGGGATGGTGGAACCCCTTCTATAGATATTGGCCATACAGATTAACTTCAAGTGCAATAATTCCAGTGATATATGATTTCACATGTAATACACATCTAAAGGAGAATAAGACATTTTTTTTATCTGCTGTTCTGGCTGGAGGGGTATTACATGAAAGTAGACTACATAGAATGAACTAAACATTGTGCACATGCATGCTTTACAGTTATAAGAATTTCCCTTCACTGTCTGTGTTGTGCTCAGTAGTGCGACTGCAGAATGAGGGGCCGTGATTTATATTGAAGTGGGCGACTTCACATTTACATGTACAGGTCTAGTGTACCCTCCCATATTCATTGCAATTGCAAAGATTCATGGGAAATGTAGTTACTTTTCCTGTAAAGAGAGGGTAAAGGATATGATGCAATCACTGTACTAACAACTCCTCCTTGGCAGAATACATTCAGCATTTTTTGAATTACAGAGCTGACTTCCTGAAAATTCTATTCAACTTTTCTCTTCAATGGTAAGGAATTTCACAAATGTAATAAATGTTTAGTGTAGAGGGTGTACTAATGGGGGATTTTTTGCCAATCCCGGAGTTCTGCTTTAAGTAAACCAAACCTCATTACTGGTTCATTTTTTGTGTAAAACCTCCCACATGCATTGCAGTAAAAGTATACTAAAAGACTTCATAGTGTCAGTGTGTAGGCATTTCCAATATCACTGGAGGCTAGACTGTTGAGAAGTATCAAAAACATTTTAGAATCAGGCCGCATTTATAAGCTGTTTCTAAGAAGCTATGGGCCAGAATTGATTGCAGAGCTCTGAATACATTATTACTTGCTTTCCACTATGAATCTTAACTGTGCTTGTGCTTAAACTTTGCCTGCATTCTATTGTATAACAACACTTGCATACAACCTAAACTATTGACTAACACATAACACCTCGGTTCATCACAGACAAAATCCCAAATTTGTCAGACATAGTAGTTCTATGCAGAAGTGCCACTTTTATAAATGATGAGAACCTGAAATTGGATTACAAGTAACCTTTGGCTTTCGATCAGTGAGACAATAGCCAATGTTGTTAAGGGCAATTTCCATGCACAGCATGTGGGTCCTGTTTCACCGTCCAGGGACATGGTTGTATACTGCTCACAACTGTTTATGCATGTTAAGCAGCCTCGCTGAGAAAGCCTTCATAAATCTCGCCCAAATGTCCCTGCATAGTTACCATTTCACTTATGCATTTTTTTTGCTTGTTGAGGGTAGCTGATGCTTTATTTTCAGAAATATAAATTGCTGTATTCCAGAATTATGGAAAAAGCTTGTTAGAAAAGGATAAAAAAAGCTATTTTTAATGACATAGCATTTCATTTTGGTCAGTGGGAACATTTTTATTTTATGCTAAATACAAAAAGGTCCCCGTTGCACTAAGGGGAGACTAAGGTCGAAAATTTCTACATGCTTTAGCCTAAGGTAGCTATTATTTAAAAAAAAAAAGGCCTACTGAAAATTGATATTTTAGCTTTTGTTAGATACCGTAGAGTTGAACCAAATAACAATTTCATAGCTATCTCGAGAGCTTTATTGTTGACAAATCTGAGTTCCCACATTTGTGTGCCTGCTGTAGTCATTATGAGGGCTCACACTCTCTCTATTGTGTTTTTTTTAATTATATATTATGGAAATGCAACAGGAAGAGAGAGAATACACAAAGGTGGGCAGATAAACCCAAAACTTCCAGGTAGACAGGAACAGAGCCAGGAACATTGGTAGGGAGGACTTTTTGCTGGGGTAAAAGAAAAGCCAAGGGTTGACTCAGTCTACCAGACTCCATCTATAACTAAAATTTTATTTAAAGTGGACTGACCCTTTAATTTAATTATCATTAATCAACACAATTTATTTATATTTGAAAATCTTAAAGTGATTGTATACCGCAGGACTCCCCCCCCCGCAAGGTAAAGTCATAATGTGCTAGTATGCATTATATCATGTGAAACTTACCCTAAAACGAAGCTGTTCCAGTGCCACGGTGTCAGCACCGCGGTGTCAGCGCTGCAGGGGCTCACATTTTCACCCGTTTTGCTTCCGGGTTCTGTGACTGGCTAGAGCCACGATGATGTCACTCCCCTGCATGCACGCTGGAGCCGCTGTTTACAGCACACAGGGCTCTGAAGGAACGGCATGGGTGGACATTCCTTCAGAGTTCATGTACCAGTGATGTCACTTGCTGCATGTAATGTAAATATCTCCTAAATGGTGCACGTTTAGGAGATATTTACACTACCTATAAGTAAGCCTTATTATAGGCAAAAGTCAGTACAGAAAATTTACTTCCTCTTTAAATATTTTACAGCTATTCTTGTTAGAAACCTGAATATTCTTTGCTTAAACTAGTAAATAGTTATTTAGGGAATAAAAATTCTTTCCAGGTACAGTACCTACTAACTCCATAGGTGGAACTTGCACCTTTACTTGGTATCTGCAGTGCAATTTGACATATGACAGCACGTTGCCAAATCACTTTTTGAATACAGGAAGTAAAATTTTGCATCTTGCAGTAAGGTTTATTGTATTTGCTCTATGAAAAACATAGATTCCGATCTTTTTTTTATTTTAAATTTTTTAGGCTAAGTTATCTGCTGTGGCCTTTTATAACCACAACGTGCTATTATCATCTGAACACTGACTACATATATGTATATACCTGACTCCTTGTGTGCATAGGTACCTTTATATAGAGTTTTGTGGCATTATATATGTTCTATGCCAGCTCAGAAAACCTGTTTGAATTGCAAAACATTTAAAAAATACTTGAAATCTTCTATCTCTATACATTCTATATCTAAAAAATCTCTAAATCAGCTAGGCCTTTGAAGGGAACACTAGTTCACTGAGCTGACATGGAGGCTACTTTAGTTAATCATCCCACTAGTTGAATATTTTCAGTGGGAGTAAATACATTCTCACACAAAGGCAAGCACTTTGTAGAAAGTGCATTTCAGAGGCTGGTATTGCTGTGCAGCACTTGATTGTTGTTAATGTCATAGCCATTTGACATAATGAATGAGTTGGACACACCTTCTCCCAGAAAAGCTGCTTGTCTTATCTAGCTGGAGAGCTTGTATAGCTGCACCTCTAAGTACAAAAACTACTCAGCAACTTCTTCTAGTTAACCAAAGCAGCCAAAGCACAGCTGCTCTATCAAGAAAAGAAGCTGGAAAACGGAAGATAACTTTCTAAGGTCTAAGATTATGTCTGGAGTTCTGCCACCTCATTCTATGAGCTGGAACTTGGGATATTCAGCATCAGTTCACCATACAGCAACTCCCCATGTTTATGGGAGTCTGGGAAGAAGTTTTCTAATAGATAACCTGTTGAGAGATGTGACACAACCAGCTCCAAAGTATGTCCCAGTGGGCAACAGCACTTCTTCAATCCCTCTGTGTCCTGCAGCAGAACAAATTAGCCCATCAGGGGGTACACATCCTACATCTTGGGCTTTTCACCTCGTTAAACCATCAGATGGACTGCCTGCTCATTATCCACATATCGAGTCCCTCTACCACCATAATTCAGGTATGTTTCTGATATTTACATATATATATATATATATGAAAATAGTACGTAAACTTTATGTAGAAAACAGAAATCATTAGCCACACTTGGGCATGTTTTGTGTTAGAATATTAATAATAATCCAATTACTGGTTATTCTTGCAATAATTGCCAAGCACCCATAGTGGCCAGCCACTAGATGCATGATTCAGAACTATTTTTTTGCTCAGAAAATATCCAGCCTTCTGGAAAACATCTATTTGACAATGTCACCTGACTTTGCACCTGAGAAAGCTTGTTGGCTTATTATAGCAAGTTTCAATTGAATCTGTCTCATTGCCTGCAGGAATTCAAGAGTGTATTATTATATCATTTATTATTATTTTTATTATTATTATTATCTTATTCCACGTAAGCAAATACCCAAGGGTCCTAGGGTTTTTGTCATAGTTCTAGATACATAATAGCAATCATAATATTCATAATCATGTAAATCACCATAATAATAATAATATGGAAGTAGTGGTAGTAATCAAATAGAAAGAAAGCTCACAAACTGATTTATTACTTTTTTTGTCTGTCTGATTTGTGAAGAACTGTACAGTTTAAAAATTCAGCCAATCAGGATTCATGAATTGTATGGTTCTGTACAGATCTGATCATTTTCAAATTGGCTTCTGCATATCAAAACAATTCTCTCATCATTAATGATAGAATCGTATTAATAATATTTGTATAAACACTATGGCACTGCATCATTTGTATATTACTATATAATATCTGCATATTGAGAAATATGTGTTATATAGTATGCTGTTTTTACTAAACATTTCACATAAATAAGCATTTAATATTGCTCTTTAGAAATTTATTCTAAGCAGCATACATAATAGTATTCAATACAGTGCTCTGTATTCAAGATGCAATATGTTTATTTATAAATTGGAAGTGTCCACATAATTCACACATAATTAAACAATAATATGATTAATTAATGGGACAATGATTTAACGTTTTTCATGAAACAAGCCGATGCAACATCTGGCATATACCATCTGTTCTGAAATAATAATTGTATGCTTGCAGACATTCTTATATACATAAGACATAATACAGAATTTGTGTAATATAGGCATTCATTTAGGATTGTGTTGGTATTATTCTTAATTTATTACAGTTCTTCAACAACATCAGCATTTTGAATGATAGTTTTGCTATAATGAATTTGTTATAATCTTGATGTTGTTAAAACTTAAGGACAATCTGTCACCTATGAAAGAAAACTTGGAAGAGCAGCAACTTAATCGTTTTTTGCTGAGTTTGTCAGTGCATAGATTAATATTTAATTATAGTGATAAATTCAACATTATGAAAAGCTTGACTCTATACCTCTACCAGGCCATTCACAACAAAGTGACAAGTGTATGCAAATCCTAACATTGTACTATTTGCTCATTTAGGTTTGTTAAATATATCATTGAAAATGTTTAGTTTTACCTATTTGATAAGAGCAAAAAAAAAAAATGCCAGTTGATCCTGCCGGAAATTTTGTTGGTGGATCCTATATACCCTGTTGCATTTTAATCAGTTAGCATTCTTCCCAGCTATTTCTTTTGGCTACAGACCCCCTATGTTATGGAGAACAGGAAGGGAGGGGGGTGTTCTGTAGTCTTAATACAAATTTCTCTTAGAGTTATAATGCTAAAATAGCGCTCCTTAGATGCTGGGTGAGCATTGTCACCCAAGCACAAGAAGTGTGTTATTGGCAGGATCCCAGAAATCGTAAAATATAGTAAAAAAAAATATGTAAACTTCAGTATATAAAATTTTTGGGGTTTAGGTTTGCTTTAAAGTGTATGTAAAGACAAATTTTTTTTTCAGTTTTGAATAGAGCTGGAGGAAGGGTTGGACCCTCTGCCAACTTTTTATTGTGGTATGTATTCCCACTGGAGAGATTCACTCCTCTTTTAGCCCTGGTGTACAGTGCCAATGAGGAATAAAGAGAGGGAAAATACATTTTAATTGCCCTGAAAGCAAGAGACAAGGGGGATATCTTCCAAGTGAAGGGGACACATTTCCCAGTGACAGCTTCCCTTTAGGCTGAAGAGATTTCTCCTCATTCTTGTTGCGTTTCCAAGACAGGAAATAAAGAGAAATATCCCTAACAGGACACAGGCAGAAAAAAAATTGACAAAGGTCTTATCCCCTCCATTCTCTATTCAAAACTACAAAACTGACTACATAGAGTATATGTGAAGTGCAGAAAAAACATTTTGTTGCTGATTATTTGGCTATGGTCTTGCTTTGTGTACGTGTATTCTTAGATATTAACAGAAACGATGGCATATATATATGAATAAATATAAATAAATATATATATTACTCTAATTGCATTATGTGTGTGTGTGTGTGTTGGTGGGGGGGGGGGGCCTCGCGCTACTATGGGTAAATAAGTGGAAGAGATAAATAAGTGAAAGAAAGAAATAATATCCAACTCAAACAACAATACCTAGTATGCAACACAGTAATACTAAATGAATGGTAAAGGTAATGATATTGCGCAATCTGATCAACCTCCTATAGTTATATATAAGGTATATATGAAATCACAGCATTAGATATGTGTCCCAGTGTGGGGCAAAACTATAAAATGTGCCAAAGTGCCAATGTGCTGAGAACTATTCAATTATCAGTAAAAAAATCAAACAAGTGTACATATAACACATAAATATTCTGCAATCCAATAGCAATTAAATAATAATCCTGGGACATAAACGGAACAAGCAGAAAAAACCTAGAATAAAAACGTTAAAGTGTTTTGCCACTCTCCCTGTATCAGATGTCTCTCATAGGGCAGAGCCTATAGCATAGTAAGGAAAGTTCATCTTTCAGAGTGACTTAGTGCCATAAAGTGCTCAGAAGACATTTAGGTGCTTCAATCATGCAAGAGGAGCCAATCTGGGGGGGGGGGGGGGTCTTTGTTATACGCTGCTGTCCCCGTGCACCCAGAACTCTCACCTCAATATTCGTTAAAAGAGCGCTCATAATAATCATCTAGCTCTTTTTGTGGTATCCTTCTCCTTTAAAACCATCCTCTAAGCTTCTCCACTCTCCACAGTATGACCACGGCTAAGCTTCACCAATGACTGGTAAACCCTTATAATTCTCATACATGGGGATAAAATAGAGATGCTCCTATAGTGCAATCCATTTCAAAAAAGTGCATTTATTAAAACAACAAAATGCCTGCTTACATCAACTCAAAGCAAACAGCGCATGGAATTAAAACAAAGCAGCGTAATTCCGCCTCTCACTGTGCTTCCGGTATCGTGTATAGTTCGGCCACGTCCTACGCGTCACGTCACGTCACGTGAAGTATGAGATTTATATGGGTTTACCAGTCAATGGTGGAGCTTAGCCGTGGTGAAATTATAAAAGTATAATTCTTTCACTGTAACTTCACAAAAATTATCCTATAAAAGCAGCCACGTGATTCAACCCTCCAGACATCATGTTTAAGGGGAAATACTTAGTTTTTGCTGGACTGACACTTTAATTATAATTAGAGTTGAGCGAACACCTGGACGTTCGGGTTCTGCTGGTCCGTCCGAACTTCGGGACAAAGTCCGGGTCCGGGTCCGGACGGAACCCGAACGATCGCACGGACAACGAACCCCATTGAAATCAATGGGGACCCGAACTTTTAGGCACAAAAATGGCTGTAGCAAAGTCCTGGAAAGCCGCAGAGGGCTGCAAAAGGAAGTAAAATGGGGGTAAGGGTAGGGCAAGTGCCCTACAAAAAAAATGGGGACAGGGAAATAACTTTAAATATTTTTAAAAAAACAAAAACAAAAAAAAGCAAACATGGAGGTGAATGTGGATCATCTTCAAACTGTGTCTGAAAAGTATTAATTAACGGTAGAAACCATATAACTGTTCCAAAATCATCTTCAAACTAGGGCAAGTGCCCTACAAATAAATGGGGATAGGGAAAATAAATTAAAATCAAGTAAAAAAATGGGAAGGGGGGTGGATGTGGAGTAGGAGCCTAGAGGTTGACTAGGCCGTGACCGTGGTAGTGTAGGTGGAAGTGGCGGTGGTAGAGGAGTAGGAGGAGGTAGCCAACATGGTATTTTTTTTTTGTATTGAGGCCTATTCAAAAAAAGAAGTATATGAATGGCTGTGTGAGTCCGGTCTAAATGTTTATTCTGCACAAGGTACAGACAAGTCTTGTGGGATCCATGCCTGATTCATTTTAATAAAGGTTAGCTTGTCCACGCTTGTCTGTGATAACGCCCCCTGCCGTGCTAAACACACGTTCCGACAATACACTGGCTGCAGGGCAGGCCAGCACCTCCAAGG